>JASVEL010011189.1:0-13018 GCA_032618575.1 Nicotiana noctiflora
CTCAACGATAGTTTAAATATTAGTTAAAACTCCAAGTTTGAGTAAAAATGTAGCTGAGTTCATAAAATAGTGTAAATCATACGGACTGAGTTTAAATAATATTTCAAATAGTGAGGAAAACAGTGATGACAGTCCATAAAGAGTTCAAATAATCAGCCATAAGCCCCAAGTATGGCAATGATCCCAAGTCATAAAGTCATAATGATAACAACAATCCCATTGCAAATACGCGGTAAAAACCAACAACCGGGACGGACCAAGTCACGATCCCCAACGGTGCTCTACCCCACGCTTAGGTCCAGTGTTTAAGTCACCACAATACAATATTAAAATATGCAAATCCGGGGTTTCAAACCCTCAGGATATCATTCCCAAGTATTACTCACCTCGAACCGACAAAATCTCAAATCGTCCTCCATGCTCGTCAAAACTAGCCAAAAACAGAGCGAATATATCACAATATGCAAATGAGACAATACCCAATAAAAAATAATCGAATTATGGCAGGAATCTCGAAACTAGCAAAACTCGAGCCTCGGGCCTGCTTTTCGAAAAGTTACAAAACTTACATTTTTAGAATCCTCGTCTTTCCACGAGTCCGTACATATAAAATTTATCAAAATCGGAGTTCAAATGGGCCATCAAATTCCATATTTACATAGCAAAGACCAAGCCCTAATTTCTTCAATTTTTGTACCCAATTTCAGAGAATTAAGGGATGAATCTTCGATAATCATGTATTTAACTCATAAAACTTACCTCCAATTGATTCCCAATTGAAACCGTCTTAATTCCTTGCCAAAAGATCTCAAGCTCGCTAAAAAATGATGGAAAATAAACCCAAGTCGGGGATGAAATGATATTAAAACTCTTCTGTCGCCCTGTTTTAACTCTATGCAATCGCAACCTTGAGCATGCGATTGCAATGAACAAAAATTCCAGGAGATCAAAAACCATCTATGCGAACGTAACCTTAGCTATGTGATCACATCCCAACTTATGCGATCGCATAGTGCAAATTATGCTGCCCTTCAAAATCCTCTTATGCGATCGCAGCCTTAACCCATGCAATCACATTGCTTCATGAACCTGTGCTATGCGATCATGACCAAGTATATGCGATCGCATAGACCAATTTTCCTCTGCAATAACTGCTGCAATTGAGCAGCTTCCTATAATCAATCTTGGTCCGTTTGACCACCCGAATTCATCCCGAGGCCCCCGGGACCTCAACCAAAAATACCGACCTACTCTAAAATACCATACGAAATTGCTCCAATCATAAAAACGCATACAATAACACAAGAATCATGAAATTACCACGGATTCACGCTTAAATTTTCTTAAAACTTTCGAAACTCATATTCAATCAAAAACCCGACCATACGACATCCGAATGACTTAAAAATTTACAGACATATCCAAAATCACCTAACGAACTACAACTCTCAGAATTCCATTCCGACCCTCGAATCAAAATTCACCTATCAATCGAAATCCGCCAAAATTCAAACTTCGCCAATTCAAGTCTAGTTCTACACCGGACCTCCAAATTCATTCTGGTCACATTCCTAAGTCACACATCATCTCCTGAAGCTAACCGAATCATCGTAAATCACATCCGAGCCCTCTAACTCACAAGTCAACTTCCGGTTGACTTTTCCGAAATAAGCTTCCTTCTAAGAGGCTTTGCGCCTTATTTTCAACCAAAACCAATTCAGTTACACCTGATCGACTATAATACTGATACTGAAACATAAAGCAACACTATAAGGGGTAAACGGGGTGGTAACTCACGTGACGACAGGTCGGATCGTCACAAATGTCTATTCAATAGATAACGTGCCTCGTTTTAACCTTAACTAAAATAAAACCCAATGGGAAAAAAATTCTAGAAAGGGAAAATGAGTACACATATCTAACAATACACTTTTTGGTTGCCTCGTTAAAAACCTTGCAAGGAAAACTCAGTGGGACAAAACCTTGTAAGGGAAAAAGAGTACCACGCGCATTAACTCCCCCTGATGAGAGCATCAATTCACATCCTTGAGCCTTCACATCCCAATCTTGTGCAATAGCTTCTTAAAGGACGACGTCGACAAGGATTTTATATCAGTTTTAATATATTTTCATAATGACATAACGTAGAGATCTCTTCATACATATATTCAGGTATCTGAATCTCTCATGAGATTTTATGAAGTGTTATGTCATGTGATATTCTTGATCACTTGCCTCCTTTATTATGATCTTTTTTATTATTTGCTCGTCTTCTTTGTCAAGAAGTTTATTTGAAACCGATTTGTCTATATGCTTTAAGCGTACCATAGACTTTGTCCTTCTAGGACTTATTATAATATGAGCATTTGCAGTGAGAATATAGTTACTTTCTTTGTGTCAGCAAATGCGTTTGGCATGTTTTGCAATATATTACAAATGAATTATCCTTTTATGAACTTCAAGTTCATATTATTTTATTGGAGGATCTAGATGTACACATGATAATTCATTCCACGTAACTTTTTCTCAACTGTTTATCATGTCTCCCCCTCATGTTAGAAAACTAACTCGTTTTCTCAATTTTGAGAACTCATCTTTGTGCTTTATGGTGTTTATCAAAATATACACCACACATCAATAATAATAAGATAAAATTATTTAGTTTCTAACCATGAACCACTTGTGAGGGGAGAAAATAATATACTTTCGTATATAACATATACTAAACTGATATACAAAAACTTTATTCTCACAAGCAATTGTTTAGCTATTAAGTGGATGCACTCAATAAATTATTTTGCTAAACCAACTGTGATGTAAACCAACTTATCAAGATGAACTATCTTGAATAAAAAATCTGGAAATTATGCTCTAAATCAAATTATTGAGCAAGTTACCCCGCATACACCATGTTGCGGGTTAATAATAATCGCGCATGTAACCATCTCATAGATGCATCTTATGTGGTATACATAGCAGGTGAATGAGCCCATATTTACCTTTCATATTTCCAGCATTCATGGGATTCAATACCAATTTTAGTTGGTTCGTTAAATAATGAGAACAAGCAACATAAGAGAATTCGTAAAGAACTTTCTACTTCTTTAATATTTATCCATATGAATTCTCTTTTATTTTTGCACATCATACTTAAATTGATATGGGTAAACCAATTATGCGAACTAAATAAATTATCAATATTGATAAACTTCATATTTATACCATTACGTGTGCAATTATCAATAAACTCCAAGTTCATTATGATATGGGTTTTTATATCAATAAACATTCACTTTATTGTGGCATTCTTTTGTTTGTGTAGTACAAACTGGAGAATAAAGTGGACAACTTTTCACATACATATTACCCAACTACACGTTATAGTAATAGAAGATACTAAATTTTTCTTTTATTTATAATCTCAATATAATCAACTACTTTCGTGTATACTTTGAAAACTGAATAAGTTTCTTTGAGACTTATTACAACACAATACCTTATTGGTAATCAATTGTGTTTCTCCAAAATAGTATTAATTGGCTCTTCTAGAGCTCTCAATTAATTTTTGTACTACCATATATTCATCAACATCCATATGGTGAATATCTCTTTTAAAGAGAAAGTTATACCATCATGGTTATGGTCCAAATTATATGCAAGATCTGCTTCTTGCATTAGTGTTATTCTTTAATAATCACATTACCCAAATATTTGGGCGTACAATAGGTACGTGCAATGACCATTCATGCAATAATAATGATATTATTTTCTTATATCATCTCAAACTTCCTTCTAGTGGTAGTGAATATGGTATATTCACTACCACTAGCACATTCATATTCTTCCAAGAATGAATATGTATTCATAAATCAGATGTTGTCATATTCACATCATGAATGGACTATAATCATTTATATGTGCTTAATAAAATCTCATGTCAAATCGATGACAAATATTACTTTCACAGAGTGAAAGATTATTTCGAGAATCCTTGTTCTTCTCATTATTACAATGATGACGATTAGAATTTCGTCTATTGCCATGTCCACATTCATTGTTACCTTCACGGTAATAATTTTTGTCTTCTTTCAAACTTATCACATACTGATATCACAATCTCTCAAAGGAATAAGAATAGAGCAAATTCAACGGGACGGATTTCAATAGTTTGCCCACAATCATACATGACTTTGATCATGGGAAGACATAGAAATTTTACCACTTCAGGTAGTTGTAATTTTTTAAAACTCCATTAGAGTTATAATCAAACTTTGTTGTCTTTGCTTGTATATAAAACAAAGTATAGAATAAAAGAGAAAACGGTAAAATACTTACCTTAAATCCAAAATTTACTCGTGAAGGAAGTTCATGGAGCAATTGACAATCATTGTGCTCAATCCCAAAGCTTCTACTCAATTGGTTAGACTCTCGTGCTGATAACGTATTATAAAATAATAAAAAGAAGAAGAACAATATTATAGAGAAAAGTAGGGAGAGAGAATTCTTATTGAATTGAGATGAATTACAATGGAATATAACCCTCTATTTATAGGGAGATAGTGACTTAGCCGCCAAGTAATAAATCGTAGAATCTCTCTAAATATTATCATTCACCATAAATAGAATTCTATTTATAACAATTATAATATACCTAAGCCGATCGATTAAATGTCATAACCAATTAATTTTAGTTACTTAGCTCTTCCCTTGCAGCGTTAGCTTGCTAAATATATACTAGTATTAAAGAAATCATGGATTAAAAAAGTCTCGAGAGTCCCACTAATTCCTTAATTCTCGTGCCAAATGTTTTATTGTTTATATATAAAAGTGAAACACAAATAAAACTCTTGTGGAGTTTTTGCAATATAAATCAAACAAGTTATTCAGCTTAACAAATTTTAAATTAAACCGTGTGTGTACACCGTGGCGGAGCTAAAACTTTCATGAAGGGTGTTCAAAAAAAAATTGTAGCTAGTTAGAATTGAACTCATAACCTTTATATTAATTTGGAACACCCTTGACCACTAAACTACACTTTTGAATAGTTTTAGGGGTGTTCAAAACTTAATATATAAAGATAAAAATAGATTTTACCATATATATACAGTGTAATTTTTTGGCGAAGGGTGTACGGGTGAACACCCTTAGGCCCCCTAAATCCCCCGCTGTGTGTACATACATACATACATGTATACGTCTTAATTATGGTAAATAAAAAGTAGCAAATAAAAAGTATATTTTCCATCTAGTTGTTTAAAGAAGTCCGAGAAGCCACATGCATGCATGAAAATCAAATTAAAGGCTAAAATTTAGAATTTACCACTATTATAATTTATGTGAATTTATTTTTACTGAAAAAATAATCGTGATTTCAATGAGACGTAGCAACCGCTAGTGCTGCTATAAGAACTATTAAGTTTAACCTTTTGCTAAAAAATATTCAAACAATTAATTAACTATAGACAAATGAACTACATTAAACTGTAAACATGACTCGCTATGTATACGCAATATATATAACCAGTTAAATATCACAAACCATAAATTTACCGTGGAATCCCAGCAATGTCTTTGATCCGTTTGCTTAGAGCTAAACTACCTGATCAATATAATATAGCACACATATTTTGAATTTATAGATATATCTCCCTTTAGTGTATATATACGGACTTTGAAACTTTCTTAATTAAATATTAATTAATTACTACCAAGTTAGAAATCACACGCAACATGGTGGTAAATGGAGGACTAGTGACACTCAAATTTGGGTAAATCAAATAATATTTTAAGACAACCAATCTCTATGGTGGATACTTGTCAAAGAAATATATACAATCATATAAACTGAAACGAGGAAGAACGTATTTTAATTAACAAATTAACTATAATAATTAGTGTATTGTATGAGTTGTCGAATAAGCAACAGTAAAAGTAAAAGTAAAAGTAAAAGTCCGAGAAAGACTCATTATCCCCGGACAAACACACAGATCATTGAAACAAGGTTTTTGCCACTGTATTATTTGAGAATCTATCTGCCCGAACAAATATCTGACTACTGCCCGTTGTCGGGTTCTGTTTAGACTCGGTCACCTGCCCGCTCCCCCCCCCCACCACTCCACCCTCTCCTTTTCCGGGCAGCTCCAAAACATACACCTCTCTCTTCTTCCTCATAAATATAAATATGTAAACTCTCACACTTGCCATTCTTGCCACCACCACTTCCTCTGCCGTCGACGGTGGTGCAAAAGAGTAGCCATAAAGTTGCTCTCTCGTTTTTGGAAAAATGGGTCAGGGTTTGAGTTGTGGATCAGGTGATGAACATGGCTTATTCAGTGCTGTACAGTGTGGTGATGTGGAGACATTAAAAGCTCTTTTCGAGAAAAACCCATCTCTCATTCATCATTCTACTGTGTATGATCGACAGTCAGCTTTGCATATTGCTGCTGCCAATGGTCAGATCGAGGTAGGGTTCTTGAAAAAGTTTTGATTTTCATGTTTCTTCAATAAATTTGGTGTTTTTAATAAAATCTGATTCATGGGTTTTGATTGATTTTTCAGGTTGTTAATATGCTGTTAAACCAATCTGTCAACCCGGATTTGTTAAATCGTTATAAGCAGGTGCAATTTATGCATATTTAATCTCTTTTCATTTGTTTAGTTGATTATCCAATTGGTGGCAAATGAGTGTTAATTGAAAGTTTAATGATATTTTCTTTTTATCTAAAACCATTTTTAACTGTTTTCTTTTTGGTTGATTTAGACTCCATTGATGTTAGCAGCAATGCACGGGAAGATCTCTTGTGTGCAAAAGCTTATTGAAGCGGGAGCAAATGTATGCTATACTAGTCTTTTATTATTCTCTTGAATTTCAAATTTATCATGGAATGATGGCCTATG
The DNA here is from genome assembly GCA_032618575.1 of Nicotiana noctiflora. Lineage (NCBI taxonomy): Eukaryota > Viridiplantae > Streptophyta > Magnoliopsida > Solanales > Solanaceae > Nicotiana > Nicotiana noctiflora. The sequence continues at coordinate 6,898 of JASVEL010011189.1, forward strand.
TTTTATGTTTTATGTCTTAAAACTGATGTGGTCAATTTGGGAAATAATTGTCAGATTTTGAAGTTTGATTCACTTAATGGAAGAACATGTTTGCACTATGCTGCTTACTATGGTCACTCTGAATCCCTTAAAGCAATTCTTTCCTCGGCTCGTACGTCTCATGTTGCAGCATCTTGGTAAGCTTCTTAGGGGATTCACTAATTGATTTTTGTATGTTCAATATATTAGATGAGGTTAAATGGAGTGACATGGTCCACAACTTTTCATATAGCCGATCTCAAGATGCTTGTGATTGAGGCGTATGTTGTTTTTATGTTGAATCGCCTATGTACATGTTAATGGTTGTTTGAATCGACTGAATTGAATTCTGCAGGGGATATGCCCGGTTTGTGAATGTTAGAGATGGAAAAGGAGCAACTCCTTTGCACTTAGCAGCCCGTCAAAGACGGCCTGAATGTGTTCACATTTTACTGGATAATGGCGCTTTGGTTTGTGCTTCAACTGGCAGCTATGGGTAATTTTTCCATCAAGAAATTCTTTTATGTTGTTTTCGGTTCATGTTCTCTGAATTAACTTAGATTTGATACGATTTTATACTTATGAAGTTATGGTAACCCTTTTTTCCCCTTATGTCAATTCTTTTTTTACTTTTACAGATTTCCCGGTAGCACTCCACTTCATTTGGCTGCAAGAGGTGGTTCTCTTGATTGCATCCGCGAATTATTGGCGTGGGGAGCAGATCGACTTCACAGAGATGCTTCGGGGTATTTCTTCTTTTATCTCTTTTAATCTTTTCAATATTTATAGCTTATTAATGTACTCATGAATGTTAATACTTGTAAAATTACCCTGTAATTAATTTAAGTTCTTCAATTGAACATGAGCAAAATTCTGTATCTACTCCTCATCTGGTCATTATGGTGCAGGAGAATACCGTACACGGTTGCTTTAAGGTACCACCACGGTGCATGTGCAGCTTTGTTGAATCCTTCATCAGCTGAGCCTCTCGTGTGGCCATCGCCGTTGAAGTTCATCAGCCAGCTCAATGAAGAGGCAAAAGCTCTACTCGAACGTGCCTTAATGGAAGCAAATAAGGAGAGGGAAAAGAATATCCTAAAGGGGACAGATTACTCGCCTCCGTCCCCTACTCAATCTGATGCAGGGATGGATGACAACATCTCTGAGGTAATACACCACCTACTTTTACCCAATAACATAGTATAAACTACTATTGAAATACATCTTACTCTACTAATAAACAGTACTAAAGTATTTGAAAATTGAACGATGTCCGCGTGGAAATGATGTGAGGTATAAGATATTTTAGTTCCAAAGATATTTGAGGTTAAAGAGTATAATATACATTCCTTAAAAGCTACCAAGACTGATCTTTTAACATTGATGGTCGAGATATTTCTATCGATAGTTCTCTTGTTATCTATCTTTTCAAGTTGACCATTTGTCAACCAGTTTCATTTGTATTTCTAATGCAGGTCAGCGATACAGAAGTATGTTGTATATGTTTCGATCAATTATGCACAATTGAAGTGCAGGACTGTGGGCACCAAATGTGCGCACATTGCGTACTTGCCTTATGCTGCCATAACAAGCCAAATCCGACCACGACTAGTCCACCAGAACCAGTGTGCCCATTCTGCAGGAGCAACATTGTACAATTACATGTTATCAAAGTTACAAAGGAAGATGACATAGACCGTGATATCTCCTCAAAGCTTCGAAAGTCTAGGAGATCACGGAACTTCAGCGAGGAAAGTAGTAGTTTTAAGGGCTTATCAGCAGTAAGTTCTTTTGGCAAAATGACTGGTCGTGGCTCGGGTAGGATCGCTGCTGAAAATGAATGGATCGATAAGCCATTAAGCCTCGATTGATAGCATATCTTTGGTATCAAAATTTCAAACTTGACAATTAAGATCTGTCCAGGGTGGGGTCTTGAGTGGGTCTTACTTCTCAAATGGTATATATAGATAGATAGATCTTTCTCTCCCCTCTGCATTGTAGATTTGGGAAATAAGCAAAGTTAAATTGGTTTGCAGGTTTGGGTAGATGAGTACTATATTATTTGTGTGGGTCACAAAAAAATGAGTATTGCTGTAACATTCTATTTACAATAGATTCGTATGGTCCGACCCTGCCCCGGACCTCGCGCATAGCACAAGCTTGGTGCGCCTCACAGTCCTTTTTCAGTTCTTGAGAAATGGTGGTAATTCTTAGGGGCTAGTAGTAGTCACTTTGGATAGTTAAATTCTTTGCAGTTAAACGCCCCCCTCCCCCTCCCCCCCCCAAAAAAAAAAGAACCCACCCCACCCCACCCCTCTTTTTTACTGGTTTTCATTATTTGGTGAAAACACAACATTATTCCATTGTCTCCCACATTGGTGAAGATTGCAGTATGATGAAAGCATTGGGAAAGAGTCAAAACTCAAAGCAAGTGATGAGAAAGTAGACCTCACCTTACCCTATCTGTTTCTTTAATTTAAAGCAGCCTCAAGGTGTGAAATGAACTATAGTATTGTTTATCAGAAAAAAGGGTGTGAAATGAACTATGATTTGTATCAATCATTTTTTAATTTCAGCATATATAAATGAATATTGTATAATAGCTGGTACAAGTTGCATAGACAATTTTTTTTTGTTGTTGGTCAAAGTGATCATGTGAATCCATTGCCTCTTGGTTCAAATAATTTCTGCACTAACATACAACAACTAAACGTCAAAAATTTCAATTAAGTTGAGGTCAGTTGTGCGAATTCTCACTGTTTATGTCGATTCATTTAAGTTCGTTATTAGTAAATGATCACGTTCAATTATGCCTTATAAAAAGAATTAATCGTTGTAAATATATTCGGTTTACAAGTCCGAAGTCGATTCCCACAAAGAATTAAGGCATAACTACAGTTGTTGACTATCACTAAGAAGATAAAGCTTAAACAATTTCTAAGTTATAAATATTAAGATTCTTATATCTAATCAACTAATAAATTAAAGAAGTAAATTTAAAAAACTAGGGATACTAAGGGTTAGAGAAAAGATTAAGGAGGTCTAGAGTTATGATTTGTACTATTATCAGAATTTTTCCCGCTATATTTTTTATAAATTCACCTAAGTATTCTCTACCGAACATGAGCGTTCAGACTGCCGTAACTCTCTCCCGAGTAATTACCATAATTTACTAGACATGTTCTCCTGAATTATGCTAGTTGGCATTAAGTACGACTCACTAGGATTGCACCTAAGGTTTCGTTATCCCTAATCACACCATTAAACCCTCCATATTGATCCCTCATATACATTAGGAGTGATGTTGTTCAACAACTACCTAAATATGCACTCTCTCCCGAGTAATAGACACTAAATATGCACAGTCGATTGAGAGCTCTTCAACCAACCACAATAACAACGTAGTTGAATAAATAGAGAAAATACTACGGCAAATCGATATTAACATAATAGGAAAATCATTCTCCAATATGTTCCATCATAACCCTAGATAGTAAATTAGCTATTCATAATAGTATGCATAATTAAAATACTAGAATTCATAACCAATAATGAAAATAGGAAGAAGGAAGTGAAAAACTCGTAGAAGAATTCTCCGCCCTGCTCCTAGTATATTCTTACCTCCTCAGATCGAATCCCTAGTCTCCTTAGCCTCCGTAGGTCTATATTATATCAAAAGTATGTCCCCTCTTCCTCAAAATAGCATATTTACATGTATTTACACCAAGTAGGATCGGGCCCAAACAAAACATCTTTTCCTACTCGAAATAGGACTCTAGTTCTGTAAAATTTGCATAGGCGGCATGGGGCGACGCGCCACACGGTGTGCTTGTGGGGAGAAGTTCAGAGAGCTGATTCTGACAGGCTGCTGGAATTTTCTACAGGCGCGGCGCGCACCACGCTGCACCATGCGTCGCAATAATGGGAATTCGTGAAAAAGCAAAACACGAAAGGTTTATCCCTTTCAAATATCTTTCCAACGATATATTGTGGAGCCTAAACAGAGTTCTGAGCAGAAAGTTATGTGTATTTCACTACACAATGCGCCATATGCCCGCTCGATTTTCCGTTTCGTTCTTGACTATCATCCATTGATCCCCGAACACGATCCCAACTTGATTCCTTGGGCTTTTACTCAGATTTCAAAGGTCCAAATCACTTGAATTCATTTTATAATATCTACATAGCCCGGAATCACTCCTACACGGCATAAAATACATGATTTAATGCAAAACACTAGTGATTAAAGTTCAAACTCAATTAAAGTACGGTATATTATCGGTCCAATATTCAACACTAGATATTTTATATAATTTTTACTAAAAGACTTCTAGCAAATATTTGGACCTAAAGTAAACATACTAATGTGATGGAACCTTAATTCCAATAATTTGTATAACCTATAGATCTTTTGCCTTTCATTATGCACTATTTTTTTCTATCAAGCGATTGTAGATTTTTCGAAATAATTTATTTTCATGTGAATTTAGGTTTATCTTATCTTCTTTTTTTTTGAACACTTTTACTCACCGTGGCTTCAGATACAGTTTGGTGTATCCGAATGATATATGACATGATCAAATCATCTTAAGCAACCTCTTATTTTATTCACTATGTGTGCTATTTACGTATTTTGTCGAATGTAGTCGTTTTTAATCTTGACTGCTCCCATACAATGTTTTTTAATATTTAAACCGTTCTAACTTGCCTTTCAATTTACTAATTATCCTTCTATCACACAACACTTGGGTATCACCTTTTTATTTCCAATATCCAACTTACATAAATGGAACAATAATTCAATTTGTGATGCAGAATTTTGCCACCACACCAATAAGATTATTATCTTATCAAAATATCATTAGACATAATTGAGATAAGGCTAGCTAATATGGAGCCCATAAACTACGATTTAATGTGATGATGCCATGTGGAGTTGATAATATTAATATTGTGTGGGGTTTGTGGGGAAGTAATTGTAAGTATGTGGGGCTAGGTGTAGATGTTACAATGTTTGGTAAAGAAAAGGCACCTAACAAGAAGAAGAATAGAGGGTCCCAAATTTTAGTTAAGCTTTCTTGTGTTTTTGGAAGAAATGGTTGATTCTTGAAAATAAAATCAAATCACCAACTGTATTTTTTGATTTTTGGGACTTCACAAAATATAAGCTGTTAATACAACCAAATTGCACACATATTTTGTCAAGGGTGGTTTTATAAGGCCAATTTAAAAAGTCTTATTGCTCTTCTTTTCTTTTTTTCTTTCAAAGGAGTGGAACTCTTGACTTTGTTACTTTGGCAGCCAGCACCTGAATTACTTGACTAGGAAGGAAGGGGAAAAGAATTAGTGCACTTTAGTGTTAGGTGTTTGTCCAAAATTTTTATTATAATTGGTTTGTTTATCTTATGGAGGAAAGGATAACTTATTTATCACAATTGATTTTTTCTTTTCCTAGAGGAAAAATATAATTTTTTTATATTTGACTAGTCATTTTCTTGTAGGAAAACGTTTGGACTTCTATAAGTTGAAGATCCTTTCTTCTCATTCAGTAACATCCACAATGTAGCCAATATGGGGTTGAGAATCTTGTTTTGGGGGAGAACTTTACGGGACAAGTGTTAGTGTGTTACTTGTATTTGCCTCTTCATGAGGTTGTACTTTCGATATTTTGTACTCTTTTTTTATATAGTGGATTGCTCATCTCCGCCCGTAGACATAGGTCAATTGACCGAATCATGTTAAATATTTGTGTCTCTTTTGGTATATCTCTCTTTTGTTGTCTGATTTATCGCCGTTGAAGATTTGCATACTAGGTTCACCTCACTTTTTTCGGTCATAACAAATGATATCAGAGCCTTGATTATTTATTTGGGTTGTTATAGAATGGAACAAATATGAGCAAGATGGTATGTTTAAATGGAAGAAATTATAATATTTGGAGAAGCAAGATGAAAGATTTATTTTCGTGAAGAAGATGCATCTACCCATTTTTTCATCTCATAAACTCGAGAGTATATCTAATGAAGATTTTGATTTGGAGCACCAACAAGTATGTGGATATATACGATAATGGGTTGAAGATAATGTTCGCAACCATATTGTG
>JASVEL010011190.1:0-39646 GCA_032618575.1 Nicotiana noctiflora
ATCATAGAAAGTTCCTCATATTGACAAGGAAGTTGAATTGATTTGTATACGTTAAACACCGCTTCCTCATCATCGACCCTTAAAATCATCTTCCCTTCTTTCACTTTAATGATCGCATCACCAGTAGCTAGCAAAGGTCGGCCTAGAATGATTGGCACCAATTCATCTGCTTCATAATCAAGAATAATGAAATCTGCAGGAAAGATGAATTTTCCAATCTGCAACAATACATCTTCTATCACCCCTTCAGGGTGTGCTATGGACCTGTCTGCTAACTGTAACATCACAGTGGTTGGTCTAGGAGCTCCAAGACCCAATTGGAAGAGAGGAGATTTTAGGGTATTTTGAGAGGAAAATTGGAAGAGGATTGAATAGGATCGGTTAAAACAAAAAATAAACTAAGTATATACATACCCCGTCTCAGGTGCGCGAAATGGTCACTTCGCGCACTAGAGGAGACCAAAAATAATTCTTTCACAAAGCATCTTCTAATTTTCAAATCCTACCAGTCCCTTAACCCCGTCTCAAAAATCAATTAGGACTTTTTCTTCTGGTTGTAATGTGGGTTAAGGGACTGGTAGGATTTATTTTGGGATTAGTGACTAGCACTCCTAAGCACTTTAACACATTACTCAATCATTTTTAGCGCAAATACATACCCCGTCTCAGGTGCGCGAAGTGCGTGCGCGAAGTGGTGCGCGAAGTGGGCACTTCGCGCATCTGTAGCCCAATAACTTCTTCATCTGCGCGATTGGAAGAGAGGAGATTTGTTGCAACTTGTTGTTTTGGTCGCAAATCCCTTAAATAGTTCTATAATGTCAATTTAATTACCTTCCACTTCATCCTTATAAATAAAAAAAATTACCTTCTACTTCATTTGCCAAGTCTTTTTAGGGATCCACTTAGCTACAATCGAGTTCAATCAACGTTAAAATTGTCTCCTTGTGACATATTGGTCACGGGTACGAGCCATGGCTCCGGGTATAGATAGGGTTAAATCTGCAGGGGTCATGCAAATACATAGGCCCCTTCCCTTCTCTTTTGGATGAATGGGGTGGTTTAGAAGGCGCTTTCCGATCTACGGTCCCTCGGAGCGAAGAGCCCTATCTTCTTAGGCTTTAATTCCCTTCGAAAAAGAGAATCGATCATCTTCGCCTTCAAATAGGGATTGAGAGGCTTTCCCCTACCCAACCTAAATTCTAAGGGTAATCGATGTAAACCACTCTTTTAAAGCTTTCAATAAAGTCTTCTTAGCTGTGGAAGCAGCAACCGGTCTGTTGGAAAGTTCCTGTAAGTTGTCGGATCCTCAAAAAAAAGCTTTTCTGGGGACGCGCAGCCACTAATGCTTACATTACGGTAGGCTACCTACATCACACCCCTTGGTGTGCGGCTCTTCCCTGGATCCTGGATTTGTGTAAATGCAGGAAGCTTTGTGCACCGACTACCGTTTACTTAGCTACCATCAAGTCAAGTCTGTATCAGACTGAAGGTTTACCAAATACTTATATTGTGAGTCTCTCTCCTTGAATGATGAAAAAGAAGTGACTGTGTTTGATCATTAAAGAATGTCGATCCAAAACTCAGCATTTTCTGAAATCATTTCCCTTTTTAACTGGTCCATTGGCTGAGCCATAGTAGCAATTCTAAACGTCACCTGGTAAATGTAAATTTTCGCCATCCATAACATTTGAAAGATTGGAATCTTCAATAAATGAAGGATAGAGATGACATGGAGAAAGATAGGCAATATGTGTGAGCAAGACCTCACTTCCAACAATCTAATGACTCATTTGTTTATAAGGAAGAGACAGACATAAAGAAGCAGAAAGGAAGAACACTCACCTCAGGGGGCTCTGTTCCACCAGACTCAGATAGATCCCAATCGTCAAATCGAGTACCTTTTCTAACTTTAGAACTGTATCCCTGTGTTAAAAACAAGAAAACTAGTCTGAAAAAGTTGAGCGAAATTAATTTAGTAACAAACTGCACTTTAATATCCACCTATCGTTAGAAAAGCAAACAGATATTACTTGGGAAAGTTCAGATATACAGGAATCTTGTTTCAGGCATTTCATATTCAATTATCATCACATAAACCTAGCTATTTTATGGACTAGCTAAAATTAAAAATATATAAATTATTACACGCAGACAGAAAGAAGGGGAGAGAGAAATTGTGATCATACCTTCAGAATATCATCCTCTAGCTTCTGTATTAACTTTTGTTGTTCATTAACCTTTGCAGTTAGTTCTACAATCTTTGCTTCGGCCGATTCCAGTAAAGAGGTTCGCTCAGAAAGTTGGACCTGAAAGCCATTGAAAATAGTAATTCAAACAATTTTAATCATGGAGTTATACGAGTATAACCAGTAATAATTCTCTGATATGAAGACATTTTAAATAACAACACTCCATTTATCTATGACCAACTGACTGACTTCAGATTTTTTCCATAAACACAAATTACAATCAACATATAATCAGTACATGATCAATAATTGCAATTACCTTCAACTGTGTTAGCTCATGCTCCACTTTCCGATTCTTGTCAAGAAGTAATGACTCAAGTTTGCTCATCTCTTGCCCACTGGTAGCAACTTCCCAATCCTCAGCCTCAATTGTATTATAACCCACTGCCTACATAGAGCCAAGGAAAAAACTAATTTGAAAACATACCGGCACCATTCTTGACCTTCATTGTGTATCATAGAGGGGAAAAAAACAAAGAACCTGATGAAGAAGGGATGGAAGCATCCAAAGGAGGCAGAGACAATTGGTGTGATATAGAAGAGTAAAAGAATGGGGAAGGAGCAGAGATCTCTGAACTTTCAAAATCAGTTTTAAGGAATTTGTTTTCTATTTTGTGAAGTTAGACAAAAGTAGACAAGCAAACAAATGTACGGTACCTGTAAGATCTTAACTTTCTTCCTCAAATCATCTACCAATTTTGTGGTAGGCCTTGTTTGAAGTTCCTTCTTTAGTTCTTCAAGAGCAACTTCCTGAGGAATATAAATAAACAAGAAAATAAGGAGAAAGAAAGGAAGGAAGGCCTTAAAGGGGAACACAACAAATAACATGACTAGCTTTGTCTATTGCAAGAAAATAGAGTGAAACCAAAAATGTCACCAAACTTCGAGCACCATCAGCATACAGTTCTCAGCACAAATGCTGTAAGATTCAATTAAGGCACAACTGCATAGAGAAGTTACGAGTACTTGAGAGAGGAGATGTTTAAATTAGTGCAGAGCTTTCTAGATATTGACATAGTAATAATAACTTTTGGTAAATTGGTGATACAATGATAAAGATAAGAGGGGATAAAGCAATATAAAGAAAATATTATCAAGGCAAGGAGTAATATATGTTGGAATTACAGATCATTTTCTTTTTCAAATTAGCAAGCAAGAAGAAGTTGGCCCTACAGATATTAGTTTTTTTTTTTTGTGTGTGTGAGGTTGGGCTGGGGGGGGGTGGGGGGTGGATGCAGTTTACCAACTAATCCAGATTCGCGTTATTGAGGTCCCATTAAGGGGGAAGCATTCTCGACCAGGGATTTCTCCATTCCCTGGACTCGAACTTAAAGCTTTCCCAAAAGAAAGTAAATAGAAGCATTTTTTTTTTGTTTGGTAAGGTAAGACTTAAAATAGAAGCATGTTTTTATACCAATATCTACTCATGAAAACTATCGTCATTTTCATTTAACAGATCAGTATGATGACAAAGATTACAGAGAGTATAAGAATGTTTTTCAGTTAAGGAATAATGACAAAATATACCTTCTCATTAAGCTGAGAATTCAACTTCTTTATCTCATTCAAGTGTTCTTCTCGCTCATTTGATAATGTGTTCTCCAACTTATGAAGTTCCACATTTAGATCAGAGATTATCTTCTCCTTGGCATACAAAGAATTCTCAAGAGCACTATCTGCATCCAAGTTATCACTGAAAACAAACCAATTACACTTAGATCAGATATTTAAACCCATGTACAAATGATATATGACATATTCTCGGAAGGCAAAACGAATAATGGGGATACAAGATGGACAACATGGAAGTACGTCACAGTCATTGTACTGCATGCAAATACGAAAAAAAGTGCTTCAAGACTTGACTTTTCAGCATAGTGAAGCATTTATCTGCTATTCATCACAAAGTCATTTGCTCTACCCAGAACCTCCACTTTATTTACCTTTATTTGTCATGATCTTAAATTGAACAGCTCTCTCTCTCTCTCTCTCTCATATTTTTGTTTGAATAAGTGCATAGCCATACTCAGTTATGTGAAACAAAGTTTCTCTTCTTTTTTTAAATTTTTCATGTATAGGGGACTTCTAAAGACCTATATAGCAAGCCAAAAACATCTTTTCAAATGGCATTTACCTAATGCTGCGTATGTTCAAGCTTGTCCATAAGAGATAAACGGTCATGTGCCCAAGGAAGATATGGAATGATTCAGATGGCCATCACAAGACATATAGGTGCTTATGCATACTTAAGAGGTCAATAGGAATAAGATCAATTTAATAATCAAGAGAAGACACCTGTTCTTGAGATCATTATCTTCATTTGCAGTCTGTAATTGTGTGCGCAACAATCCCTGCAGAAGCCAAAGCAAAAGATTACTGATACATTAAATAAGCTTTTTCATCCTCAATTATTTTAATAAATTCCAAAGCTAAAGATGTTTTTTTATTTTTTTGGGTTGGATCTGGGCTAGCCTAGAGCAAAACTGTGTCCCAAAACATTGGCTGTGGACTTGAAAAGTGAGACATTCGAGAATAGTTGAAGGGCCAAAGTAATCCTCCTACCTTTTCTCTTTCAAGACTAAGAAGTCGAGTTTGAGCCCGTTCAACTTCATCCATTAAGAGATTGACTTCTGATTGCTTTGTTGCTCTCTCTTCCTCTAAATTATGAATACAAGGAGTTGTCAGATCACTCATGAAAAGCATTTCCACGAACAGGAGTCTAGAAGACCATATGAGTTGAAAAGGCAAAACAGAGATCAAAGAAGAACAATATGTTTATGAGAAGGTTAAAAAAGGAGCAAAGAGAAGAGTTGTAAGAAATTTTCATAAAACTAAAGACCTACTCCAGAAACCATAATAGAGATCATTAATCAACACCAAAATTATATAGTCCAGATCAGTATATCACCTGACTGTGCACGAACTTCAAACAACTGGCTCTGTGCAAGTTCGTGCAACTTCTGCATGGTAGAAACACTTTCTTGAGCTTGGCGTAACTGATCCTGCAATAATTGCTCCCTGCATCAAACAGAAGCACTGCAAATCATTAATGTCTACTCCAGCATGACACACATTACACCACATGCATATCTAGAATAAACTTTAATTTAACCTATTTGACCTTTCCTAACTCAACAGAAAATAATACCTTTCTTTTAAAACCTCAAGTGTTTTCTGGTTCTCTTCTGCCAAACTGCGTTGCTTGATTTCTACAATTTCCTTGACTTTTTCCTCCATCTGAACCATGATAGAAGAAATATTAAAGGAGAAACCAAATGAACCTGGCAACTATGTGTCTCAAATATGCAGCATATCTTAAGATGGACTTCTCTCCATAAGCCAGGGCTTGGATAAGATGACACGAGAATTCAAAAGCCTCACCACCCTCTCCCGGAAATAATATGAAGTATATGGAAGCATGAACAGGATGAGGAGGAAATAGATTATTGGCTCATGTTCAGAAACCACTTCTCAAAGGGTTGAGCACAAGCTAACTGATTCCTGACCTACACCGACTTGACACAGCTTAGTTTTAATTTAAGCTGCCAGATCTGGTGAAATTTTAGATTTCCTAGAGGAAATTTCTAGTATTGAAAATTGTAAGCCCACAGCAATACTAAGCTTAAACTTCACTTTTTTTTTTCTCAAGCTCAGTATGAGCCAGGGCTGGCATTTGTTCAGCTCAGCCTGATTTCACTCATCCAATGCAATCATTCCTCTGGTGGGCCTTTTACAGAGTATTGAAACAGCGAAAAGCTAACAACTTCACCTATCACTTTTTAAACAGAAATAGTGACTTGGAAGTGGACAGTTATGTTAACTTATTGCAACTGCTAGACAGAGCTCCTAATCTCAAATGAACTACAGATTTCATCAGATTGAAAGGTACTCCCTCAATGACCTTGGAAAAATGTCTGGTGGAATAAGCACCCAACAAAATGAAATTTTTCACTTGGGTGGCAATTGGGGCCTGCCTTACTATCAACAATCTACAGAGAAGCGGACTTCAAGTGAGCAATAGATGCTGCCTTAGCAATGAAAAAGAAGACATTAACCACTTCTTTCTCACCCAAGTGTAATTCTCAGCATCGGGACCTGGCATTCAATATCATGGGCCTAGGTGGTGCCTGCCTAGTTCTACTCTTCAGCTTCTTCGGATGGCACCGAAAGGATATGCTCAAGGCCTCTTACCCTTACACCATGCCAGCAGCTATTTGGTGGGCAAATTGGCAATATAAGCACACACAAAAAAACAGATTTTTGGCGAACAAAGAAGACCCTATACTTAAACTCAAGAACAACTGTATTTAGGATTTGGTGCAACACGGCCCCATTAGATGTAAATGATAGCTTGGCCATTTCTTATTTTCTTAGCCATTTGATATCTTGTAATGGCTTTCTCTTTTGGTTGTAACATCCCCCAGCAGTCTCTTTTTGCTGGTGTTTCGATCAAAGATACACTTCACCTATATTAAGAAAATTGTGATGTGGGATAGCAGAAAATTCAACAAAAGTACTCTCGATGTTCTTTTGGATCATTCTTTGAAGGAACACACTAGAACTTACAAACACACACACTGATATATAAAAGGAATTACAATATATACTGGCCTGTTGCTCTAACTGGCGGCACCGGTCTTCAAGTCTTCTTATTGTAGCTTGTTGATTTTTCAGATGAGTTGCCTCCATGCGAAATTCTTCAAGTTCAACCTTCATTTTTCGGTTCTCAGACTCTAATTCTGATAGTTTTGAATCCTTCTCCTGCACCGTGATAAGGACAATCAGATACGAAAAATGAACCTAAAAAGGAATAGGAAAAGAAAATATCCCAATATCCTAGATATGATTTGGACCTGAAATCGATTCCAGAGCTCTAGTGGAACCTCAGCAATATGCTTTGAACAACATCCTGAAAATTCTCTATATTGATATAGTTTCTCATCATCTAGGCCCTTAACCCCTTTCATATCCGAAAATGTTTCGTATAAAGTTCATATGAGTCATGAAAGATCTTATCCAATATACAACGCTTAACCTAACACCCTTTTTCTTTTCCCGGCCTATTCTAGGCAAAAGTAATTCAGAAATGTGACTTCACGGTCAAGGCTCTATCCCCTCCACTGCCTATCCATGCATCGGTGGACATTTCCATCCTCTTCCATTAGGTCAGCCATAACACATTCAAAGAAGCAAGTTTCTCAGATACAAGACATTCAAACACAACTAGCTTCTTTTTCCTCTCTTTGTTACTCATCTAATTTCATTTTTACTTGGCATATTACAATTGCACCATAACTGGCTGGATAAGTCTTCATACCAATATGACATGAAGAGTTTAGGTGCGAACAGCCATCATGCATGATACATCAAGGTTAAATACAGCAGAAAAGAGCATATTTCATCCAGGTGGTTCATCTGTCTCACAAGTTGGAGTCGCAATGGAGTGCCACTGTAAATTGCTAAACTCCTAGTTGGCTGTGTAAGCCTCCTTTGGTAGTGACAATCATAAGAAAGAAATGATAAAACATGGAGTGGAACCTCCTAACCGTCTTAAATTGCTTTCTTACCCTAACCATCTTATTGTGGAAGACAGTTATTATGTAGTTGTCATCCTCCTAAACTGAATAATTCACTACCTCACTTCCCTTACAATTAACAACTGATGTCTAAATAATTTCAAGCTTTTCTACTGTTAATCAGCAAAATACTTCAGCGTTCCTAGACCCTAGTCCATGTACACTACAATTTGATGCCATAGCCCAAGTTCATGTAGTGTGGAAAATTGCAGACTTTCTTTGCGTAAGGTGAATATGAACAGGTATTATAATAATTCCTTGTTAATAGCACTAATAGTAGTTAATTTCATTAGAATGGTAAATGCATTAGGAACCGTAATTTGAAATCTTGAGAAGACAGCATTATGGACCAGTAATGCAGTTACTCCACAACTCTATGAGAAATGTAATCATATGAAAGGCCAAACTTGAACTTACAGCAATTGAAGCAATGACCGGATAAGGATCTGGGGCCTCATATAATTTCTGGTAAATGTTAAGAAAAGCATTTTCCCCGTACTTGGCTCTCTTGGTGAGATTGTCAACCTCTTCTTGGTATCCCTTGAGCAAAGAGTTGAACAAGCTCAACTTGTCTTCATTTGAAGCTTTTTTAAAATCTGCCAAGAGGTGGTAGAAAGAGCTTAAATAGATGGCTAAATAAAAGTCGAAGTAATGGTAAATGGCGACAAATGGTAGTTAAATAAGTGAATGGAAAGGTGCATCTAGCACCTCGAGTGCTCTCTGCAAGTTTTCGTCGGTTCTTCTGACTGTTCTCCTGATTTTCAGCTATCCTAAGACCTTGCTCATCCAGTGTACTCCTTTCTTTCTCCAAATCGAAGTCTGTAAACAAAAAACAAGCAGATGCGTTTTAAAATGTGCATAAGAAGTTAGCTTTTCTTAGACAACACTAAAGAGTAAAGATATCATGGGATATTGGGATGAATAAATCTATCCACAAACCAAGTCTTTTAAACAAGTAAAGTTCTAGGCTAGCAACACAACTGTAAAGGATAAATTCAATAAGAATTCATGACAAATGTAGCTGTATTCTCCATCGCCCCGCAGCTTTACCTCATCTCATCCAAACGGAAAAATCTAAATTAGTTAGTATACTGTCAGAGGCAGGTGTTATTCATGACCAATCAGGCCATCAAGACTCAACGAAAACACATTAGCAAAGCCAACCAGCAATCGAAGACATTGTAAACACAGCCATGGAGTTCCTTGCATTCTAAAGCTTATAATTCGGAAAAAGGAGCCAGCTACTTCACTGATCCTACTGGGAGAGTTTTCATTTAATTGGGTTTTTATTAAGCGGGTATTTTTTTAATAACAGTACTCTTTGGGCCAGCTCGCGCGCTCCTTGACTATTCCACCGAGTACCTACTACCTCCCACTGGCATAGGTACCGGATAATTGTGCCCACTAAGGCTTTGGACATATGAGAAGACATCACCTAGTTCCTTTTGCCTCAGTTGCGATTTGAACACGAGACCTCATGATTCTCCATCCACTTTATTGACCACTAAACTACATCCTTAGTGTAAAGAAAAGGAAAATAAAGGTTACACCAGCCGGCATTAAGCTGGTATATTCAAGTAGTCTACTAAAAGGTTTATAATCATATTTAGGGGTGTTCATAAAAACCCGAAAAACCGAACCAAACCGAAAACCAAACCAAACCGACCAAAAAAAACTGATACTTTTTGGTTTGGTTTGGTTTTGATTTTGAATTTTAAAAACCGATCAAATTTGGTTTGGTTTTGGTTTTGGTTTTAATCAGAAAAAAAAACCGAACCAAACCGACTATAGGAGTACATATTTCAAATTTACTATTATGCCTATATATATATATATACAACGTTTCAAAAAATTTATGGTAAACGTTAATAGTTTGCACTTTTAATATAGTTCTTACTTTACATTATAGCTTGATTGGTAGTTTTCTTTTGTTTAGTGTAAGAAACCATTTCGTATTAAAAATAACTTATTTTAATTGAGTCCTTAAATTATTCATCACTATTTAATTCAATTATCATCAATATGTCTTGGTAAACAATAGATTTCTCAAAGGGCAATTGATTCGATAGTGTTACATTGAAAATGTGATCGCCGGAATATGTGTTTGGTTGTGTATGTCCTATATTTAAGAAAAAATCGACAAATAACCAAAAAAATCGAAAAACGGACATAAATCGAATCGAGAAAATCCGACTTAATTGGTTTGGTTTGGTTCTAATATTTGAAAAACCAACTTACTTGGTTTGGTTTCTTTTTAGGTAAAAACCTATCAAAACCGAACCATAAACACCCCTAATCATATTGGCAAAAAATATTTGAGGCTCATATTGTACTTCGTGGTCTTCTTGTGTGTTTTGCATCTCAAATTATATGCCACTTCGTATAAATTAATACGACAGAACCTGCTACTCTTGGTTGTAATCATTAATCAAAGACCTCCCATTGGTTCTCATATTGGTTCTTCCAAATGTTAAAAGTGAAATACAGCAAAAAAAATAATCTCAAACTGCTAAACGGAACATGTTAATTAGTCATCTTATTATTTCACTAAGTTAAACGGCATACCCTGCCATGGTTCTCATATTGTCGTTTCAAATGCTAAAGTGAAAAATCATAACAAAAATACTGTCCACACTGCTAGATTGCAAGTGTTAATTGCTATTCTATTACGTCAGAATGAAAATAAACTTAAAAGTTAACATTACAACTAAACACGACGATATCAAAACTGGATATTATACAAATCCATAAATTATTACCGTCCAGTGTCTTTTTTCTCCGTTTCCATTTTTTTCTCTTTTCCATTTGACATTTCATGCAAGCGACAATGAGAAACCGGTGCCTAAAGCGATTTTCTATTTAATATAACCTTGGTGATAATGAGCAGCAAAAACGGATAACCGGAGATATGCAATTTGTAGGAAAAACGTAAGATTAGGATTTGATAATTACAGTAAAAAAGAAAGTACCTTTCCAGAAGCTGGCGACAGCAGTAAGAGGAGTAGAAGAAGATGTTGAGTTCCCCTTCTCTCTCTCCGGTCCTACTCGCGGGGAATCCATAGCTGATCCGCCACAAATTCAGCTTTTTGCTCTGAACAAAAACTTCAATCTTCTCTTCGAATGCGGAGAAAATGTTATGAAATGCTAGTTCTACTGGTTTTTTGATAGATCACAGATCTCGAACTTTCATAATCTATGGTTCCTTCAGAATTAATTTTGTTGTTTAACGAGAGGGAGACAGGAGTTCAATGGAGAAACGGGTCGGTGTCACCCACATTTGTCATTCGGGTCTTTTTGCCACGCCCTTTTAAATTTAAAAAAATTATGGCAATTAAAATAACATTGATAAATCATTTGGGTCACATATTAGTTACGAGAACAATTTTTCTATACTAATAATTATGTAAGACTTATTATGCGGTAAATAATAATTATTACGCAGTGAATTATATACAATCTATGATATTTTGCCATTAAATACTAGTATTATCCAAAATTACTACACACATATGCACAAATTATATAGTACTTGTTAACAAGATATGTCATTGTTTGACTCAAAAGTTATCAGTTACTTTTTGAGCTAAAAACAATCAAAGAACATATGAGAGGGTAAATCGGAATCAATGGTAATATATCCAAAGATAGATATTTATATTCGTATATAGGTTGTTCTTATAAAATTGTAAGGGATCTTAATGAAGTGTTAAAGCTAGTTAGTAACAGAGAGATGAAATAGAGAGAGAATGATAGTTATAGAGAGAGTTGTATTATTATTGAATAATAACACTTGTCTTACAAATGAGGGAGACCCTTCCTTATATAGAAGGAAGGTCCCCTCGCCAACACATTACATCATTTTAGAGCTACTACTATTATTATAACAACATTGGGAAAGGAAAGTTGGGGCGTCTGTACGGACGAGTCTGCCGATACGCTTCTACGGTCGGAAGCGTACCCTTTTCGTCGTATGGATGTGAGAGAAAATATAGTTCGACGTCTACAGCCGTATAAGGATACGTGTTCAACCCGCATTACATCTTATTCGACCACATACAGTTAGTCCCTCCGCCTATTGGAGATGTATTCGACATATATCTGCAATGGGTGGATAAAGTCAACTCGTACTAGATCTATCCGCATGTGCATACGTGACACGTTCTTCAGAACCATCATTTGCTGACAGCATGCGTCATGATTGCAGTTGCTCCCGAGGCAGGCCAGAAAGGCGATTTGAAGTTTCGGTTTCCCGCCTCTTTTCTGGTGCAAACCTCTTTGAATCCCATGTACTGGCTTGTTATAAATCGTGAGTGATTTCAAGACTTTCTATTTTTGGATCATCAAAAGGTTCTTTATACTCCTGTTTTTCGTCTTTTCTTGATAGAACTACAGCTTTTTGCGTTGACCTCGTGTTTTGTTGTTATACCTTTAATATAAAAATTATTTAAAATGGCTAAGGGTGGTCGTCGTCGTAGGACAGACGAGGGTGAAGCTACATCTAGGGTTTCCCGGCCATCAGGGGGTGGCAAGAAGCCTCGTAAACCACTCGTCCCCCTTTTTGTGGATAATCTGCTTCCACGCGAACTATACGTTCGGGGGGGTTTCCCAACAAATGGGGCTACTCCTGCATGGGAGAGGTCCACTTTTACCGAACCTCTCCTAAATGAACTCCGAGCATCTTGTCAGATTCCGGAGGCGGCTATTATGCAAACGGCTGGAGGGGACCTCGCCAACGTACATAGGCCTGGGTTCTGCGCATTCTACGAGTACCCCTTCATAATGGGGTGTAGCCTCCCTATTTATCCGTTGGCAGAAGAGCTATGCCGGTTATACAACATATGTTCGGCTCATCTTACCCCTTACACATAGAAAATATGTCGTATTCTGACGACATATGCTGAGGGGGGCGGCTTGGACGTCACGGTGTACCATATGCTGCAGCTGTTCAGTTCCGGATTCATGAGAGGGACGATGCTCCAACTGAAGAATCGAGGGATGAAGGGCCTGGTCGTCGAGACAGACGACAAACCCAATCGTCAGTTCTGACTGAAGTACTTCTTCGTCCAGACCTCGGATTTGGTATCGGACCCAACTAAATTCCCTGAGGCATGGAATGCCGAGTGTAAGTGTTATCCCTTACGTTTACTTTCTTTACGCATGTTCAGTCTTTCATCGTCTCATTGTGTTTCATGTATGCAGTGAGGGTGCGTATACCCCAGTCCGTACCGGACATAAAAACTTGGGTGGGACTGTTGATCCCCTTCGCAGAGGAATGCAGGACGTGGGTTGCCTTTACCACAAAATATCGACTCCCAGGTATTGTAGTGGTTCCGGATTTGGCGACCTCATACCCTATTTAGACGCCATGTTTTCTGATACACTCTTATAACTGTGTTGGCATCCCGGAGTGCACCGCGGAGAAGGAGACACCGTGCCGCCTATTCCTTATCGACGGATTCCGAACACGTGCTTCACGCGAGAGAGAGCACCCTTGAGGTCGTTCATCCTGAGGGTGATCGAGCAGATGTAGGAGCATCGAGTGATGATGTTGACGATGCCGCTCATTCAGAGGGCGAAGCTGCAATTTAGGAGCCGATCTTTGCGAACGTTCCCGGGACTTCTTGTCCCGTAGTTGAGCCGGTGGATGACCCGGCGTCCAGAGTGGACCCTTTGCCTTCACCTCTTCCTGTCGGAGAGGACGCTTTAGCGGACGACGAGCCGTTGGAGCGAAAGAGGCACCGACTACTCCTTGGAAAGGGGGTGGTCGTGGAACAGAGGAAGGTGATTACTCGCCGCCCTGAGTCGAGGCCGGTTTTTATGGGCGATGCCATCCGATCGGAGAGGGTTACCTTTTTTAGGGAGGTTGCGGGAAGTACCGCTTCCTCGCGTGTTGAGGATGACAGCGCACCGACTGTCGCCGGTGAGGCTGTAGACGAGGAGGGGGCTGCTTCCGTACAGGCTCCTACTTCCGCGGATGTGCCGCAGCAGGACTACGCCGGGGTGGATATGACGATGATAGGTCCCACCCGTTGACTCATGATCCCTACGGGATACAATTTGCTGCTGGAAAGCGAGCAAGATGTGGCGGATATGTCCTTGCTATGTGGGGCTGCCGAGGCGGAATCTTTGAAGGCCGTGAGCGATAGAGATCTGTCTCATCGAGCCGTCGGCGCTGCCTTGCAGAAATGAGTTGGTCATTGCTTTTCATAGTTCTCTTATGAGCCCTAAGGTATTATGTAGTTTTGAATTATTTCTTTTCTTTACCTTTTTCACATACCCTTATCTTGGAGGTGGAGCGGGGCTGGAGGGAGTGAAAGAAGAATGCCGCCCTTAGAAAAGCGTCGAAGAAGTATCGGGAGGCCTGGAATAAGCACCAGACGCTGACGGACATCTACACCCAAGACCCTCAGTTTCAAGTATTTCGTGAGGGTTTGAAGTTGGTGGAAGATAAGCTGCGGGAGTGCACGGCCCAGTTGGAGAGAGCGGACGCAGACTTAATGGCCGCAGTGGCCCAGAATACAGAGTTGGAGAGCCTCCTCCATCAAAGGGAGGGAGAGCTGGATCTGGGCCGCGTGGCAATGGCGGAGGCAGCGGAGTTGCGTGCCAATGTCGATGCCCTTACCACCGAGCTCAAGGTCGCAATGGCTGAGAGGGCCTCTCCTCACCAGGCGGAGACTGTTGCTCCAGCTAGCGATACGTCTCATGAGGCACATGACATGTTTGTGTATCCTGAGGCGTGATAGACTATTTTTGAGGAGCTGTTGGCTGCAGGTAGAGCCACCGAGGCGGAGGTCGAAGCTCAGCATCGCCTTTTTAGGGTCGCACGTGAGGCTTGTGGGTATGACCCCGACTCTCCGGACCAAGCGGGTTGTTCCTTTGTGGAGGTGGAGTAGTTGGGTACAGGGTCTTGGATTGATAGGGTGTTCCGGACCGAAGGTGATGGGGATCGCGTTGACGGTGTGGCCGGTGCGGAGGAAGGTGATGGGGGCCATGGCTGTTAGATAGGATTTTTTCTCTTTTTGTAATCGAGATTATCTTGTAAACTTGTAATTTATGAAGATGATTTTTGATGTCTTCGTGGGAACTACTTGTGTTTTTGTATCTTCTTTTGCAACTTTTGTGTTGTGCGTGGTGTGGCCTTTTATTTATCGTAGTCTTTCCGTAAGCTGTTAGGGCCTTAATCTTTTACGCTTATATCGAAGGTGACCGTAGTCTCTCCTTACGCCGTCAGGGCCTTAGCCTTTTTCGTTTGTGTGTAGCCGTCGCTTTTCGTTTGTCGAGGATGAATGTGGTCTTTCCTTACATTGCTAGGGCCTTAGCCTTTTGCGTTTATTGGGGGTGACCGTGGTCTTTCCTTATGCCATCAGGGCCTTAGCCTTTCGCGTTTATTGGAGGCGACCATAGTTTTTCCTTATGCCATCAGGGCCTTAGCCCCTTACTTATATGGGTGGTCGTAGCCTTTCGTTTGTCGAGGATGATCGTGGTCTTTCCTTACGTCGTTAGGGCCTTAGCCTTTCGTATATTGGAGGCGGCCGTAGTCTCTCATTACGCCATCAGGGCCTTAGCCCTTTGCTTATATGGGTGGCCGTAGCCTTTCGTTTGTCGAGGATGACCATGGTATTTCCTTATGTCTTTAAAGCCTTAGCCTTTCGTATATTTGAGGCGACCGTAGCCTTTCATACATTGGGGATGGTCGTAACCTTTCATACATTGGAGATGGCCATAGCCTTTCATACATTGGAGATGGTCGTAGCCTTTCATACATTGGAGATGGCCATAGCCTTTCATACATTGGAGATGGTCGTAGCCTTGCATACATCGGAGATGGTCGTAGCCTTTCATACATTGGAGATGGTCGTAGCCCTAGTCCCTATGATACGCCATTCGTGCCGATCGCCGGTACGCTTGATGTATCAGATTTAGACTTCTAAACATTTTCAAGCATCTCCTCCGTCGCCTCATTAAAAACCTCTCCGAGAAAACCCAATTGGGACAAAACTCGGATGAGGGAAAAAGAGTACGACTTGGGGGACACTCTTTAGAAATGGAATTGTTTGAGGTGAGAGATGTTCCAATTGTTTTGGAGCGTCTTCCCGTTCATGGTTTCCAACTTGAAGGAGCCTTTGTCTGCTGCTGCAGTGATTTTGTAGGGTTCGTCCCAATTGGTGCCCAAGTTTCCTTCGTTAGGATCTTTGGATGCGAATGTCTTAGCCTTTAACATATAGTCGCCTACTTTGAGTGGACGGATTTTTGCTCTCTTGTTGTAATATCTCTCGATCTGCTATTTTTGGGCCACTAGCCTAATGTGGGCCATTTCCCTTATTTCTTCGGCTTCATCTAGATCTTGTAGTCGGTTTGCATCGTTCTCTTCTCCGCTTGTGTGCGAGTACCTCAGGCGTGGCTCACCGACTTCGACCGGTATGATAGCATCAGTCCCGTGGACTAATGAGTAAGGAGTTTCTCATGTGGAGGATTTGGGGGTAGTCTTGTGTGCCCATAGTACTTCTGGCGGTAGCTCGGGCCACAATCCTTTGGCGTCTTCGAGTTTTTTCTTCAAAATGTTTAGTATGGTTTTGTTGGATGACTCAGCCTGGCCGTTGGCGGCTAGATGATATGGCATTGAAAGTATTCTTTTGATGCGCCATTTGTCGAAGAAGTCGATTGTTTTTTGTCCTATGAACTGTCGCCCATTGTCACAGGTTATTTCTTTGGGGATGCCGAAGCGACATATGATGTTCTTCTAGATGAAGGCGATGACCTCTTGCTCGCGGATCTGAGCGTAGGCACTTGCTTCCACCCACTTGGAGAAATAGTCAGTTAAAACTAATAAGAAGCGTACCTTCCTTTGTCCGACGGGTAGTGGTCCGATGATGTCCATTCCCCATTTAATGAAGGGCCATGGATAGGTGATCGAGTGGAGGGGTTATCCCGGCTGATGTATCATAAGGGCGAATTTTTGACATTTTTTGCAGTGGCGAACATATTCTGATGCGTCCTTTTTCATGGTGGGCCAGTAGTACACAGCCCGTATTAGACATCACACGAGTGCTCGATTGCCTGTATGAGCGTCGCAGTGACCTCCGTGGACCTCCTCTAATACTGGCGTTTGTCACACCTCCTTTTTTTACTATACTGCTTATTACTACTACACCCCGGGAAGGGATATAATAAAAGAGGAATGAGTTTTTCCACTTAAAGGACAATTGGAACTGGATCAATTTATTTAATTTTTAGAGTCGCCACTTGGGAAAATAATGGTGTCCCAAGTTACCGATTTATTCCCGAACCGAGGGAATTTATGAATCTGTATTACAGTCTGCGAAACTAGAAATCCGGATAAGGAATTATGTTAACCCGGGAGAAGGTGTTAGGCACTCCCGGATTCTGTGGTTTTAGCACGGTCGCTCAACTGCCTAATTTGGTTTATCCGATTTCTTTATATATTTCAATTATGTGATTTTAATGTTTCGCTTTTCAATTTTAAAAGAATTGCAACGTCGTGAAAATGTATTTTGGGCCACACCGTACCAGTACGCTTATGGCCTTTAACACATTCCGACTTTGTTGAGAGTAGGATTTGGGTCACATAAATGCGCACCCGTATTTAGAAAAATAATTTTATTAAAAGTCGCGCCTAAAGTTCCTACGTCTTAATTAACTTTTGGAAAGACCGTGAAATTCTCTAAACGGTCCTTCCGAGGTCTAAAATATTTTTATGTAATTATTCAAAGAGGGCCACACAATCCGTGTATTTTATTTGGCGCGGCACACCTCATTTTTAATTTAAGGCCAACCTAAAGGACTATGATTTTTCTATCAAGGTTCATCCTAATTTAATTTATTTTAAAGGCGGTTTCAGTTGTATTTAAATGAGCGTTCAGAGCTTTGGGCCTCAATGCTTTCGTCACAGCGTAGGAAATATTAAAAAGAAGGAGATGGTATGAGTTTTTGAGGGTTTTAGATGGCGGCACCGCCGTGGGTGGTGACGGCGGCGGTGCCTAGGGTTTTTGATATTTGAGGGGTTGCGGTGAGTTTTGAAGGATAACAGTGGTGGGACAGTGATGAGGAGATAAAGGGAAGTCTTTGGTGTTAATTTGGCCGAAGAAGACGGCGTGCCGCCGCCACAGGTGGCAGAACCCTAGCACCGACAGGAAGGTTACCGTGTTGAAGAAGGAGAGGAGTGAAACGACTAGGGTGAATGAAGAGATGAAGGGGGTCTGTATAATTCAGGAATATTTTGTATTATATCAAAATTATTTTTTAGCCGTTTTCAACCGTTGGATTAAACATGAATCAAGGGCTCAGATTTTGGCGCCTCAAAACGGCGTCGTTTTGCTGTTTGCTGGACCAGATTGGGTCTTATTCTTTTGGACCTGGACGAATGGAGATGGTGTTATTTGATTCTGGGCTATGTATTTTTAGCCCAATTCGTCCCCTTTATTATCATAAGTAGTGTATTGTATTTGTTTTTTGTATTTTATTTCCTTTCTTTTTTGTTCATTTTATTTTATATTTTATTTTCTTTGTATTTTGGTATTTTGTTATATTTCAATTTCCTTTTTGTATTTTTCTGTATTTTTCCCTATTTTGTATTTAACTTGGAACTTATTAAAAATTGTTAAACTAATTACCCTCTTTTTGGCAATTTTCAATTTAAAGCAAACAAAATGTTTTTCTTTTGATTTTTCTTTAATTTGTTAAAAACGAATTAATTTCCTAAATACATTTTTTGTATTTTTATTTATCACACGCAAATAACATGCAAAATTCACAAGATTCACCAATTATAAAAACAAAGAAAAAATTATTTTATTTTGAGTTTTAAGGGAATGACTCATGTGTAGGGTAAAAATCACGTGCTCACAGCTGCCCCTCTTTACTCGGAGACACGAAGAGTTTCCATGCAAAGATAAGTGAGCAACTATGAACGATTTTTACCCGTTCGAGTATTCCGTTGTGAAGCATTTTGAAAAAGTTTTGACCGCACCATGCTTCAGAGGTTGCCTACATATCCTGGCTAAACAGGAATCACGTCAGTGTACTTCGGGAAGGTCTGGTAGCTGAAACTACCAAGGACTGTGATCTTACTGTTGTTGTTGTTGTTACTGTTGTTACTGCTTACGGACCCCTTATTACACCGTGTTAAAAATAAAAGAAGCTTGCCTAAGCTACGGTCTATGAATTACAAAAAATCCTATCTATGTCTTCCAACTTGTTTTTGTATTTTTCTTGATCTTGTATCTTGTATTCCTTCCAACGGCATTCTTGTTATTGCCTTGAACTTGTATTTTCTCTTCCAATGGCATTCTTGTTATTGCCTTGAACTTGTATTTTCTCTTCCAACTGCATTCTTGTTATTGCCTTGAACTTGTATTTTCTTTTCCAACGACATTCTTGTTATTGCCTTGAACTTGTTCAACTACTTCAATTTGAAATATATGTCCATTTTCCAGTGGACCCCTGCTTGTGACAAAATTAACAACCAAAGAAAGATTTTTCTGCCCCAATATAAGGACTGGGCACATCATGTTATTGAATGTCAGAATTAAAAGAAAATTTTCATTTTCTGAAAAAGTATTCCCTCATTTTCTAGGTGGGCGCCTGAACAGAAATTAAAAATGCAGAAAAGTATTCCCTTGTTATACAAGTGGGCGCCTGAACATAAATTAAAAATGCAGAAAAGTATTCCCTTGTTATATAGGTGGGCGCCTGAACAGAAATTAAAAAAGCAGAAATGTATTCCCTTGTTATACAGGTGGGCGCCTGAACAGAAATTAAAAATGCAGAAATGTATTCCCTTATTTTCCAGGTGGGCATCTGAACACAAATTAAAAATGCAGAAATGTATTCCCTTGTTTTCCAAGTGGGCACCTGAACAGAAATTAAAAATGCTGAAATGTATTTCCTTGTTATACAGGTGGGCGCCTCAACATAAATTAAAAATGCAGAAATGTATTTCATTGTTTTCCAGGTGGGCGCCTGAGCAAAAATTTAAAAAATTGTGTTACTTTGTGACTGAAGTTTATCTTAGGTGAAAAATTCATCAGACTAAGACCTTTAATCTTAGGATAAAGTTTCAACATACTAAGATTGTGATTCTCATTGAACTATGTCCATTTCTGTATAGTCTCAGGAGGATTATCCATCGGACTGAGATTATGACTCTAGGAGATAATTCATCAAACTAGGTCCATTTTCTGTGTGATCTCAGAAGGAATATCCATCGGACTGAGATTATGACTCAAGGAGATAATTCATCGGAGTGGGTCCATTTTTAATTCAGACTTTCTTAAGTCTTTCAAATTCAATAATCTTTCCTTTCTTTTCCGACTTTTGCCTTTCTTTCTCTTTCCAACTTCTGCTTTTCCCTTTTGTTTTCAACTTATGCCTTCATTTTCTTTTCGAATTACGCCTTCGTTTCCTTTTCCAACTTTTGCTTTCATTTTCAAATTATGCCTTTTTATCAACTTATATCTTCCTTTTGTTTTCAAATTACGTTATTTCTTTATCTTAGGTGAAAAAATCATCAGACTAAGATTTCATCTTAGGAGAAAGTTTCAACAGACTAAGATTCTTTCCTTTTATCTTAGGTGAAAAATTCATCGGACCAAGACTTCTATCTTGGGAGAAAGATTCAACAGACTAAGATTTTATCCATTTATCTTAGGTAAAAAATTCATCGGACTAAATCTTTTATCTTAGGAGAAAGTTTCAACAGACTAAGATTTTGACATCTTATCATTCTCTGACACTTGTTTCATTTACCTTTCAACTTGAATTGTCCCTCTTCAAAAATAATTATATTCACCTTCATGCTTTTTGGATGACTATCCGATTTCAAGAAAATGACAAAAAAAAATTTCTACCCCAGTTTGATAATTCTCTTATAGAATATCTTTTGCCCCTGTTTCAAAGCAAAGAAAAATTTGTTAGTTTAAAAATGCGGTGGTTGGTTGTGGCCTTGAACTTTGATGATGATTGTTTTCCCCTTGAATGCTTGGCATGTTCACCGACTATCCATTTTCACTTCTTTTTTGTTCAAAACCTGCCTCCCTTACGACATGTATGTTGTTCCTTTCTTGACGGATCCCACAAATTCCGACCTTGAAGTCTATGATTCCTTTAATGACTTCATTTGACAACCTTGGATGTTTCTTGACTAACTCTTACTTTTGTCAGAATATATAACCTCTCTCTGTTCAACCCCCAAACTTCTATTTGTTATATTGTTCCCGAGTTGGCACTTTGCCAACCTTTGTGTTTTTCATGATCCCCAAAACATTTTAATTATTATCCACTTCATTGTACATGTTACTCTTTTGGTTTAAATCACTGGCCTTGTCTTTTCCTGACTTACGACAATTGTCGTGTTGGCCAAATCCCATCTTGTGCAATTGGAAAGCTTGGTGGAAAATTTTGAAATCATTTCTTTATTTGTTATGACCCGAAAGACTCAATAAGAGGGAGGGTAAAACAAGGTATGAAGAATAGAGAGAAAGGAAAATACAATTCCTAACAAGAAACCTACAAAAGAATGACCCATCGGTTGTGAATACCGACTCTAGCGACTTTGATATGCAATTTTAGCCTTCTTTGTATAGCAAATTTGATGTTCAACTCTTGTTGCAAGTTCTACCGTGAAACTGGTCTTCAATACTCTATTTCC
Organism: Nicotiana noctiflora; assembly: GCA_032618575.1. Lineage (NCBI taxonomy): Eukaryota > Viridiplantae > Streptophyta > Magnoliopsida > Solanales > Solanaceae > Nicotiana > Nicotiana noctiflora. The sequence goes on from JASVEL010011190.1 coordinate 21,492, forward strand.
TTGATGTGATTCAACTTCTTAGTCGGCTCGTAGTGCCCATAGGGTTTTCACCATCAAGCCTCTCTCATTTTAATTTTCTTTCCCTCAATTCACTGTCGCCTTACGGTGCTCGTGCGGGTTTTCACCGATAAGACTCTCTCATTTTGATTTTTCTCATCTTGGAGACCCATGGTGGTTCTCATCTTCTCTCAAATTCTTCATTTTCCAATGTTCGGACCGGAGTGTTGCCTTTGATGTGATTCGCCTTTGCTTGTTTGACTCGGTATTTCTTGAAGATTGATCGGAAGGTCTTTCTTTGGACCGTAATGCAGGCTTTTGGATGGGATTTAGAAAAAATGATATAAAGGCTCAAAATATTTCAACGTGGGTTAAAGATTACAACTTTCGAAATCGTATTTCTTCAACAACCATAACTTCTGCCCCAGTTTCATTCTTGGGGGATTCTTGGACTTTACTTTTATTGTGACTGAACCTCAGTGAGGCTGCCTACGTACCCTTTCGGGATCAAGTCAAACGTAACTCGGATCATAAGATCGATTTATTATTGCGATTTGACTTTTCCCATTCTTATTCTTTCCTTTGCATTCTTTTTTTTTCTTTTTTTCTTTTTTTCTTTTTCCTTTTCTTTTTCTTTTCTTTTCTCGTTTTCTTTTCCTTTTCTTTTCTTATTTTCTCCTTTCTTTTTACCTTTTTTGCTCCTTTCTTTTGTTTCTCCATTTGATTCCTCGTCCAATCCTTGATTTTTGTTGTTGATTCTGAAAGAGGGATATGAAAGAAAAATATAACAAAGCTCAAAGGGATAGCAATGGATAAAAGTATTTGGATAGCTGAAGAAATGCCTTCGTCATTCCAATCATCAAAACCTACCAAGTACAAATGACACAGTTAAACACCTTTTCAATCGATCCATATATTTACCTCTTGTATTTTCCGATTCTTAGTGCCATTGGGCAACAATCTCGATACAACGAATGGTTCCTTTAGCCTTGGGGTACTTTTGACTTTGGCTTTAAACCGATGAAGCATGATGCATTTCCAAGGCATTTCTTTATGTTCTACTTTCCCCCAGTATTTACTTGATTCATGCTTCACAGTATTCCGATAAGTTTTGTTTCATCCGGGTATTTCATCTTCAACATTATTTCATTGCTAAATTGACTTTTAAAATCAGACCAAGAATTATGTGCATGTCATGTTGCTAAAATCAGTATGAGAAGAATTGTAAAGTGATTAGAAATGGAATGACTAGAAATGACGGGAAACAGAGAGTTGTATTAGACTGATGAGTTGAAAGAAAAAGATGATCAACAAAATGAACATACTAGACTAGAATTACAAACCTAGACGGCACTAAACAATTTTTATTATTAAACAAAGCAAAGTAGAAAGATAGAATGGTTTTGACTCCCAAGACAATGTCCGGATTACAACCCTGAAATAACCTGGGTAACAGAAATGACACCAAAATAAACCACCAAAAACTCCAAGACATGGAGCGTCTTCTCAATTACCAAGCATGGCATCTTAACCACAGAGTTCTTCATTAATTTTTCCAAAACCACTATCTATTTCAATATCTTTAACTTTAGTTGACAATTTCCCAAGAAGATTCTCACCCCCTATGTCACCGGGCATCATCCCTACAAAATGTGCTCCGTCATGTGCAGGTAAAGGATTTTGTGCAATGTTTTGGATACCACTATCTTGGACCACAGTTATTCCTTCATAAATCATTCTTTCTATCTCTCTTTTCAAATCCCGACAACTTTCAACATTGTGCCCCAGAGCATTGGAGTGGTATTCATACCTTTTAGATGAGTCAAAGCTTCTCGCATGTCGATCCACCCGATTTGGAAGAATGGGTGCAATCATGGCATGTTGTTTTAACTTCTCAAACAAGCTTGCATAGGACTCTCCTATTAGTGTAATATTATCTTTCAACTTTTGTTCCCTTCCAAACCCCTGGCTTGGATGTGGGTTATAAGGTACTTGAAAATTTTGCGGAGGCTGATAAATATTTTGTGATGTTCCGGCTCGCTTTCTTAGGTGTTTTGAGGGTTGAGCAACATATTGGACTGGATCAACATAGTATGGAGGGTTCTGAGGCGGGTAGTAATGCTTAAGGGGGTCATGGTAAACCTGATGAGGTTGCATATACCTTCGAGATGTTCTCATAGGACATCTTCTCGACCCTGATATCATCATGATTTCTTCATCCCTCCCATTCACATCACTAAATTCACTTTGGACATCCTGAGCTGCATCTTTGAGAGCTGCTTGTCTTATAATATTTCCTGTCTTAAGACCGTCTTAGACTTATAATTTTGCCTGTCTTAAGACTGTCTTCCACCATTTCTCCCATTTTTATTATTTCTTTAAAGGATTGACCAACTGTAGATATCATGTTTTGAAAGTAATTCGGCTCTTGAGCCTGAAGGAAACAGTGGCCAACTCATGATCATCCATGGGTGGCTTAGCTCTAGCTGCCTGCTTTCTCCATTTGATGGCATATTCCCTCATACTTTCAGTTGGTTTCTTTTTCAGTTTAGAAAGGGAAATGCGGTTTGGGGTGACGTCGATATTGTATTGAAACTGTTTGACAAAGGCTCGTGCCAAATCATCCCAGACGTACTAACAAGACGTGTCTTGATCCCAAAACCATTCTGATGCTACTCCCGAAAGGCTTTCCCCAAAATAAGCCATAAGTAATTCTTCATTTCCTCCCACACCTCTCAATTGTTTGCAATACCTTTTCAGGTGGGCTATGGGGTTTCCCCGTCCATCGTACTTTTCCAATTTGGGAACCTTGAAACCAGGCGGCAAGTGGGCATCGAGGAACATACATAGATCTCTGAAGGCAACACTCTTTTGACCTGCCATTTCTTGCGTGTTTTTCAGCTGTTGTTCTAATATTTTCATTCTTTGGGATATTTCTCCTTGTACCTTCTTTCCGGTAGGCTTCTCGATGTTCCTATGAAGATTAAACGAGTATGATTGGTATTCTGGAAAGTGGTCTTGTTCTTGCTGTATAGCAAATTGCGACTCATGAGAAGGTTGTCCCTGGCCATTGGCCCATGCTTGACGCATTTGTTGTTTCAGTGATCTATTTTCCTCAACCACAGTAGACCCTTGTTAAATTCCCTGATCCTGAGTTTCTTGAGCACTCGAAACAGCTCCGATGTCAGTTATCATTTTCCTTGAATCTTGTTTTCCAGTTTACCACAACCAACCACCTCAACTTTCTGGATTAACAAAACGAAACCACCATGTTAGCATTAAGGTATTTCGCTTATTGATTTCCTTTGTTTTTCTGCTATTTTCTTTTTGCCTTTTATGGTTTTTTTCCTTTTCTCTTTTTTTTTTTAAAATTTTGATTATGGATATGGTCGATCCTATATGGATTGCCTACGTATCATGACACCGCATGAATCAGACCAAGCATAGTTCTTGCAAATTAATGCAAGAAATAAAGAGATATTTATTTGATTTTTTTTTCAAAATTTGTTTTCTTTGAAGGAAAATTATAGAAGCCGACTCCAACTACAAACTTGATGAAAAACTTTCACATCTTGCGCTAGAGATTTCTACAAGAATAAGAATATTTTTAGCGTCAATTATGACTATTTCTACAAAATTGGCCATTTAATGGCTTATTTGGCAAAATGACTATTTTTGCAAAGTTTTGTTTAAGAAAAATAAACTTGAATTTTTTTTCATCCCGGGGCTCATGGGGCATCGTTCGGCATCGCCACAAGCCAACACAAGATTGAAGGTTTTTTTAATGTCAATTGACTATTTTTTATAAAATTGGCCATATAATGGCTTATTTGACAAAGTGGCTATTTTTTGCAAAATTTTATTTAAGAAACTACAAATTTGATGATTAATCAAATATCTTATCTTGGGGCTCATGGGGCATCATTCAGCATCGCCACAATCCAACACAAAACCGATGAAATTTAAATGCTAAATGTGGCTATTTCAGCAAAACCCGGCCATGTAATGGCTTATTTGATAATGTGATTATTTTTGTAAAGTTAAGTGATGAATCAAACTTGATTTTACGAATACAACCTTTCGACATTTTCGCAAGGGAATATTTCAAGGTTGTGCCCAAAAATTATTTACAATGACTCAAAGTGGCTATTTTTGCAAAAATAACCTTTCGGCGTCATTTTGGGAAACATTCGGCTATTTTCAAAAACAACATCAATTTGATTTTATTGAAAACTAAAAATTCAACATTTTTTGGTTATTTTTGCAAAAGGGGTGTTAACTCAAACTCGATTTTGCACCCACGACCTTTCAACATTTCCACAAAGGATATTGCAGGGCTGTGCCCGCAAATTATTCAAAATGACTCAAAATGGCTATTGTTGCAAAAACAGCCTTTCGACGTCCTTTTATGGGACATTCAGCTTGTTTTAAACAAAATAACATCACCCGACTTAGTTATAACAAAATCAAAATTTTGACATTTTTTGGTTATTTTTTGCAACAGGGGTGGTAACTCAAACTCGATTTTGCATCTACGTCCTTTCAACATTTCCACAAGGAATATTTCAAGGCTATTATTCAAAAAGAAAAAGAAAAGATTTCAAAGTCGCCATTTTTGCACAAACAGCCTTCCCGCGTTCTTTCGGAACATTCCGCTATTTTCAAAAATGGCACCACTTTGATTTTATAGACAAAACTAAACACACATTTTTTTTTGATTTTTTGAAAAGGGTGGTGGAACCGATGAGGGTTGCCTACGTATCTCACATCCGGTGAGAATCAAACCTGCGTAGTTCGGTTAGATTGTTATGTGACCAATTATTTCGACGAAATTGTTCCACCTATTTTTCATAACTTTCTTTTCGATTTTTTTGACAGCATTTCATCAATATTTTGATGCTTTTCTATCCTAAGATTCTCTTTCTTTTTGTTTTCAGGAATTTAGCCGGTCCGCATAATAGTCCAGGATAAATAAATGCAATATATAATATGCTCGGTCTTTGATATTCTAGGTCACCTATCCTAGACGGACCCAACCCTTGTGTTGAGTCCCCTAAGTCAGATATGATGCAAATAATCGTCCTAATTCTAGGCTCAATATTCTGGTTTTTATTGGTTCTAGAGTGTGCACCCGAGCAGACAACTCGAGTCGAGGAGGGGGCTACGTACCGGGGACCCGCGGGATCGTTCGACTTTGTAACTTTTCCGGCCTCTGTTTCTTATTTGGGTATTGACACTAACAGAAAGGGGAGTCTCAACTAGTAAGCACATCCCCGGAGGTAAAAAGAGAAAGGTTTTCGACATAATTTTTATATATACAGTTTACGTAGTATCATATAACACATTGATCAAAACATATAGGGAAATCAGATATACAAATACAAAAAGTTAAGTGAGCTCGAATTCTTAAACCCTAAACCGAAGTTCTGGGTATCTTATCCCCAGCAGAGTCGCCACAGCTGTCACACTTCCTTTTTTTTTTACTATACCGCTTATTACTACTACACCCCCGGAAGGGATATAATAAAAGAGGGAGGAGTTTTTCCACTTAAAGGACAGCCGGAACATGATCAATTTATTTAATTTTCAGAGTTGCCACTTGGAAAAATAATGGTGTCCCAAGTCACCGGTTTAATCCCTAACCGAGGAAATTTATGACTCTGTATTACAGTCTGCGAAACTAGAAATCCGGATAAGGAATTATGTTAACCCGGGAGAAGGTGTTAGGCATTCCCGGGTTCCGTGGTTCTAGCACGGTCGCTCAACTGTCGAATTTGGTTTTATCTGATTTCTTTATATATTTTAATTATGTGCTTTTAATATTTCGCTTCTCAATTTTAAAAGAATTGCAACGTCGTGAAAATGTGTTTCCGGCCACACCGTACCAGTACGCCTATGGCCTTTAACACATTCCAACTTCGTTAAGAGTAGGATTTGGGTCACATAAATGCGCACCCGTATTTAAGAAAATAATTTTATTAAAAGTCGCGCCTAAAGTTTCTACGTCTTAATTAACTTTTGGAAAGACCGTGAAATTCACTAAACGGTCCTACCGAGGTCTAAAATATTTTTATGTAATTATTAAAAGAGGGCCACACAATCCGTGTATTTTATTTGACGCGGCATACCTCATTTTTAATTTAAGGCCAACCTAAAGGACTATGATTTTCTATCAAGGTTCATCCTAATTTAATTTATTTTAAAGGCAGTTTCAGTTGTATTTAAATGAGCGTTCGGAGATTTGGGCCTCACTGCTTTCGTCACAGCGTAGGGAACATTAAAAAGAAGGAGATGGTATGAGTTTTTGAGGGTTTTAGATGGTGGCGCCGCCGTGGGTGGTGGGGGCGACACATAGGATTTTTGCTATTTGAGGGGTTGCGGTGGGTTTTGAAGGATAATAGTGGTGGGACTGTGATGAGGAGATAAATGAGAGTCTTTGGTGTTAGTTTGGCCGGAGAAGACGACCTGCCGCCGCCATAGGCGGCGGAACCCTAGCGGCGACAGGAAGGTTACAGTGTTGAAGAAGGAGATGGGTGAAACGGCAAGGGTGAATGAAGAGATGAAGGGGAGTCTGTATAATTCAGGAATATTTTTGTATTATATCAAAATTATTTTTAGCCGTTTTCAACCGTTGGATTAAATATGAATCAAGGGCTCAGATTTTGGCGCCTCAAAACGGCGTCGTTTTGCTGTTTGCTGGACCAGATTGGGTCTTATTCTTTTCGGCCTGGACGAAAGGAGATGGTGTTATTTGATTCTGGGCTATGTATTTTCATCCCAATTCGTTCCCTTTATTATCATAAGTAGTGTATTGTATTTTTTTTTGTATTTTATTTCCTTTCTTTTTTGTTCATTTTATTTTATATTTTGTATTTTATATTTTATTTTCTTTGTATTTTAGTATTTTGTTGTATTTCAATTTTTTTTTGTATTTTTTCTGTATTTTTCCCTATTTTGTATTTAACTTGGAACTTATTAAAAAATGTTAAACTAATTACCCTCTTTTTGGCAATTTTCAATTTAAAGCAAACAAAATGTTATTCTTTTGATTTTTCTTTAATTTGTTAAAAATGAATTAATTTCCTAAATGCATTTTTTGTATTTCTATTTATCACATGCAAATAACATGCAAAATTTACAAGATTCACCAAAATTATAAAAACAAAGAAAAAATTATTTTATTTTGAATTTTATGGGAATGACTCATGTGTAGGGTAAAAATCACGTGCTCACAGCGTCGTCTGGTTGGGGCATAGGCACTTAGCCAGGGGTCCTCCAAAGGTCCTTTTGTAGAGGTCGTTATTTACCAAACAGTACCCCGCTGCCCGTGTGCGAAGCTTTCTCGCTTCTTTTTTATCGTGTGGTAGGTTTTCATACTGCAAATATGATACAAATTGATTGCGCCAGTCCTAAGTCAGATGCAGGGAGAGTACTTCGGTGTGGTCGATCGCTGAGTGAAGGAGGGTGACTGTGCTTTCTTTATTCAGGTTGGTGGCGGCGGCAGCCAGTTTAGCCAGTCCGTCTGCTTCGGCGCTGTGCTCCCTACGAACTTGTTCGAAGCGGCATTCGTCGAGCTGGGCCATTAGTTTACAGATCTCTGTTCTGTATTTCTGCAGCCTCTGTTCCTTGACATGATAAGTCCCAGTGACTTGATTTACCACAAGTTATGAGTCGCAATGTAGGACCAGTCGGCAAGCTTCGTACCTGGCGGCTAATTTTATACCTACAATAACAGCTTCATATTTTGCCTCGTTGTTAGTCATCTCGGGACATCGTATGGACTGGCGAATGACTTCGCTCGTAGGAACTTCGAGAACGAGTTCCAGTCTCGATCTTGAGGCGTTTGCAGCCCCATCGGTGTGGAGAATCCAGGGGTCGGTGTTTGAAACGGCTTGCAGGGCTTCCTTCTCCGCCTTTAGTGAGATTTTGACACTGAAGTCGGCCACGAAGTCGGCGAGGACTTGCGACTTGATGGCGGTTCTGGGGATATAAGTGATGCCGTGCTCGCTGAGCTCTATGGCCCATCTAGCGAGAGAGACTGATAGTTCGGGATTGTGCAGGATGCTCCTCAGAGGGAAAGTGGTTACTACTCTGATGGGATGACACTGGAAGAAGGGTCTCAGCTTCCTGGAAGCCGTGACCAGTGCCGAAGCCAATTTCTCGAGGTGCGGCTATCGAGTTTCGGCATCCACTAGGGTTTTGCTAATGTAATAGATAGGCGATTGTGTACCTTTTTCTTCACGAACCAGTACCGCACTGACCGCAACTTCGGATACGGCTAGATATGTCAGTAGGGCCTCACCTGGCTTTGCTTTTGACAATAATGGCGGCGAAGATAGATATGCCTTTAGTTCTTGCAGGGCTTTGATGCACTCGTAATTCCAGTGGAACCCATTGTTTTTTTTAATACACTAAAGAATTTGTGGCACCTATCTGACGATCAGGAGATGAAGCGGGAGAGGGCGGCTATTTGGCCTGTCAGCTTCTGAACATGTTTCTTGTTGCTGATTGTTTCACGTATTAAGGCGATTGCTTTGATCTGATCGGGGTTGACCTTGATCCCTCTTTGGGATATGAGAAAGCCTAGGAATTTTCCTGACGCTACGCCGAAGGCGTATTTCTCGGGATTCAGCTTCACCCCGTATTTGTTCAATATCTCGAAGGCCTCTCACAAATGGTCAATGTGATCCTCCTTCCTTGCCGACTTCACTAGCATGTCGTCGATGTAAACCTCTATGGTTTTCCCAAGTTGCTCCTTGAACATCTTAGTGACTAGCCTTTGGTAAGTAGCCCCTGCGTTCTTGAGATCGAAGGGCATCACTCTGTAACAGTATGTACCCTGGTGTGTAATGAAGGTAGTTTTCTCCTGATCTTCGTCGGCCATAAGGATTTGGTTATAGCCGGAGTATGCATCCAAGAAACTTAGTAATTCATGTTCGGCGGTGGCGTCGATCAGTTGATCAATGTGAGGGATGGGGAAGGAATCCTTAGGACATGCCTTGTTCAGGTCGGTGAAGTCCACGCACATCCTCTATTTCCCGATCTTCTTTTTGACCATTACTACGTTGGCGACCCATTGTCGGTATTTCGACTCCCCGACGGAGCTGTTAGCTAGCATCTTGTCTACTTCTTCGCGGACTGCCTCATTGATTGCGACGTTGAACTTTCTCCTGATTTGCCTTACTGGCGGATGTAGTGGGTCCACGTTGAGCCTGTGGGTGGCGAGATCCCTGGCATATCTGCATGGGAAAAAACAAACGTGAAAAAGCAAACGTGTCTACATGGTTAGTAAAAAATTCATGATACTTACCCAGGTTGGTAAGCCCATGATCGATGTACGCCTTCCTTTCGGGGTTTTCAAGATCCAGATGGACCGGATCAAGATCCTCGATCGTAGCTTTACAAGCCTCCACAACGTCTGGGTCTCTGATGGCTTCGACCGTCGAGTCCGCTGTGGTCCCCGACATGGCTGATTGCTATGCTTCTACGCTTGCCCCGCTCAATTGTTAGTGTGGGCGCAGTCTTGCGTTATTTTATAGCACTCTTGCACTCTGCGTGGTTCTCCCTTGTTGCTGAATATTCCCCATGGGGTAGGGAACTTGACCACTTGATATAAGCTCGAGGGGATCGCTCGCATGGCATGTATCCATGGGCGCTCGATGATGACGTTGTAGGCTGTCTCCTGGTTCATCACATGGAAGGTGGTTTCTAGGGTGACTCCCCCCCAGAGGACGGGTAGGGCCACTTCTCCCGATGTGCGCTCCACTACATTGTTAAAACCAGTTTAGAGTTATGCAACCAGAGGTTATCCTGTCTTTGAGTCCCATCTGTGAGAGAACTCTCGGATGGATGATGCAGGCGCCACTTCCGTCATCGATCATGACTCTCCTCACATCCGTATTGACGATGCGTAAAGTAATAAATAAAGTATCATAATAAGGTAAACACAAACCGTCGGTGTCAGACTTATCGAATGTGATACTACATTCGAGGTCGTCATACCGTTCGTGGGAAATGGTCCTCTTTAGTCTGTGCGTGTTGGTAAATTTGACATGGTTGATGGCGACGTCACTCCTTTCTCCAACGATCAAATTCACCGTGCTCGTCGGAGAGGGTGGTTTCGGAGGCCCACGGGAATGTGCTCGTCCGCGTGCAAAATTAGCTTTCCCTTTGTCACAGAGCAGCTCATTCAGGTACCTTTTGTTTAGCATCCTGACGACTTCTTATCGTAGGCTAATGCAGTCTTTGGTCCTGTGCCCTCGTTCTTGGTGAAATTCATACAGGACGTTTGACTTTCTTGTGGCAGGGTCCAATTTCATTTTCTGAGGCCATTGCACCTTGGTGCCGAGCTTCTCTATTGCGTACACGATTTATGAAGGAAAAACACAAAAGTTTTATGAAGAAAGTAAACGGGGCGTACCTCGTTCATTTTTGAGTGGGGCGAGATGACGTTGCAGTGCATCCGCATGGAGAGGGGGTGGAAGGGGAGACCGCATGTAAGGCTGGTGTTGCTCTTTACTGGGGCGATGGGGGAGTTCTCGGTGTCCCTCGTGATCGGTCTCTCCTCGTGTCCGGATTTATGGCTGTCAGCCATCGGGTCGGTCCGTTGAGATCCTCCTCGTCTGCCCGTACCTCGGCGTAGTAGGCATTATGGATCTCGTCACAGGTTGTAAGGGGATACTTCATGAGCCGGCTTAGTAGTTTTTGGGTGCTCTGAAGCCATCCCTGCTGAGTCCGTTCTTGAAATATGCTACCTCCATGCCCTCTGACACGTTCGGTAGGCTCATTCTTACCATGTTGAACCTGGTGAGGAAGTCCCTGAGGCCTTCTCCCGTGGTTTGTCTGATGACGAAGATATTGTTTACCCTTGCTTCTGCCTTTTTCGCGCCGGCATGTGCTGTGAAGAACTTATCCGCCATCTCCTTGAAGGTAGATATTGCTTTGGCAGGTAGTTGGTAATACCAGGTCAAGGCTCCCCCGGTCAATGTCTCACCGAACTTCTTCAGCAGCACTGATGGTACCTATTCTTTTGACAAGTCATTACCTTTCACAGCGGTGACATAATGGATGAGATGATCCTCGGGATCGGTGGTTCCGCCGTACACCCTCAGGTAGGGGGGCATCTTGAAGGTCTTCGGGATGGTGGAGGGTGCGGCTTCTTCAGAGTAGGGTTGCTCTACAAACTTTCCTACGTCCCATTTGGGTAGTAGTTTAGGTGCTTCGAGGATCTTGTCAACTCTATCTTGGTGTTCCTTCATTTGGTCACGGAGGGCCTGGTTTTCGCTTTCCATCTCTTTCATATTTCTTAGAATAGAGGACAACGTGTCTTCGTGTGTTTGTGTTTCGACGAGTTGGCTGTTGGTTCGTGTTCCTTCCTGGTCATCTACCGCGATGGTGTTGCTTGTTGTTGGTGCTGCATTTTCATAACCCCGCGGTGGCTTTTCCACTAAGCCGCTCAGGGTGCTGGTTAGCCATTCCTCCAGTTGTTTCCTGACCGCTGGGGGTGCTTCTGTTGAAGTGGATGTGTATTTTTCCTGCAGGGTTGCAAGATTCCCGAAGGAGGAAGGTGAGACTTCCGCCTCGGGTGTGATATCAGGGGTGGCGTTGATGGCAGTGCTACCACCGGCCTCGTTCATGGAATTCAAGAGGTTGGTAGTAACTTCTATCACATCTTTGGATCAGGTGTTGTTTTCGGCCATTTCTGGGTTCTTTCTGATGATCGGATCTTGTGGATGTATACTACGAGTTTGATTCTCAAAATCCCCAGAGATGGCGCCAAATTGTTTGACTCAAAAGATATCGGTTACTTTTTGAGCTAAAAACAATCAAAAAACATATGAGAGGGTAAATCAGAATCAATGGTAATATATCCAAAGATAGATCTTTATATTCTTATATAGGTTGTTCTTATAAAATTGTAAGGGATCTTAATGAAGTGTTAAAGCTAGTTAGTAACAAAGAGATGAAACAAAAAGAGAATGATAGATAGAGAGTGAGTTGTATTATTATTGAATAATAACGCTTGCCTTACAAATGTGGGAGACCCTTCCTTATATAAAAGGAAGGTCCCCTCGCCAACACATTACATCATTTCAGAGCTACTACTATTATTATAACGGCATTGGGAAAGGAAACGTGGGGCGTCTGTACGGACGAGTCTGCCGATACGCTTCTACGGCCGGAGGCGTACCCCTTTCGTCGTATGAACATGAGAGAGAATATCATTTGACGTCTACGGCCGTATAAGGATACGTGCTCGACCCGCATTACATCCGATTCGACCCCATACAATCATAATATAAATAAATGCTTTTTGGGAAAAATGCATAAGTACCCCTGACCTATACCCGAATTTTTAACTACACACTTTTTCTTTGCGGGGATCCTATTAACCCCTAAACTTTTTTTAAATAAAATTATTTGCACTCATAACACGTGATAGAGTGTGTGTATTTTACTCTCCTTAGTGAGAAGTAATAAAAATGATTTTTCAGATTATTTTTTACCCTTTTTACTATTTTCTTACCTTTTTACCCTTTTTCTTTTCCTTTTTCTTTCTTTTCGTTTCTTCTCTAATTCCGACGGATATTCATTCACCGGCGGCTTTGTCTAACCGTTTTTCTTCTATTTATTTTTTCACACACAAATTAAAAAGATCTATTCATAAGAAAAATAAATACACTCAAATTTGAGGTGGGGGTGGGGGTGGGGGTGGGGGAGGGTTCAGCATCAAAAAACCTTCCCATGCCGTAAAAAAAAATAATGTATCGAAATATTAATTGGAAAAGTCTTCTGAGCTTATATTTATTTTTATTGCTCTTCCTCCCATACATAAATTACACACACACACACACACACACACACACATATATATATATATATATATATATATATATATATATATATATATATATATATATATATATATATATATATAAGGAACACTCTTAGATCGGGATAGAAATTTATCGCAAAAAAAAATGATGTTCATGAAATTTCGACAACCACCATTTTATACTGTCGGTGACCAAAATAAAAAGAAAGAGAATTAAATAACCAAAAAAAAATACTAGAATAATAAGAAAAAAGAAAAAAAAGGATAAGTAAAAGAAGAAAGAATAAAAAAAATACTAAAAATACATGTGGGGATGCGTGTAGTTCACCACTTGCCAAAAGTTTAGTTGTTAGCGTTAAAGGGTGAAAGTATACTTTCATTTGAAAAAATTTAATGGGGTAATAGGATTCCCGCAAAGAAAAAGTGTGTACTTGGGAATTTGGGTATAGGTGAGGGGTACTTATGTTTTTTTCCTTTTTTTTAAGCATCAATCAAGATCTTTATAATTTTATAATAGAATTATATTTAAGAAATAAGAAAAAGGGATAAGCAAAAGAAGAAAGAATAAAAAATGTACTAAAAATACATGTGGGGACGCGTGTAGTTCACCACTTGCCAATAGTTTGGTTGTCAGCGTTAAATGTACAAATAATTTTATTTAAAAAATATTTAGGGGTAATAAGATTCCCGCAAAAAAAATATGTACTTGATAATACGGGTATAGGTCAAGGAATACTTATGTATATTTACTTTTTTTTTTCTTAAGCATCAATCAAGAACTTAATACTTTTATAATAGAATTATGTTTGATAGTGAAACCACCCAACATCTAATAGAATAGCAACATATATGCACACTCAGATGACAATTTGAACTAGAATATTAAATAGTTAAATTTATTTTTGAACTATGCGAATGATCTATAATTGCTCTTTATCTAGTGTGTTGAGCTCATAAGGGCAAATCAAGAAACTGTAAGGGTATGAACGAGACTTTTTTTTTTAGCAATGACAAAATAATTCCATTCACATCATTTAAGAATATTTTTGGCCCTTTGCGGAATTAAAAAAATAAAATTATTATGGAAAAAACAATATTTATTCATTTATAAATAAAAGAATTTTTCGCTTTTTGATTAATAAAACATTTTACCAAAAAATGACTATATAGTATTAAACTCCATTTGATAAGTGTTAGGGATTGGTGCATACTAGTGTAACTCAAACCGAGTCATATTCGGAGAAAGTTCTTGGTATCTTCTGATCTTCAACGGCTTCACCTATCATTACTACATTATTCAATTCATTGCCATTGACTTTGCTTTCAATATAGACATCAAGCAGCACAGCAATTCAGCCAATTTAGAGACAATACAAAAATGGAGGACAACACCAGTGACTCTCCTCCTGTAAAAGGTGTAGTAATAATCACACTACCACCCCCTGATAATCCTTCTTTAGGCAAAACCATAACTGCATTTACACTCTCTGATTCACCACCCCAACAACAACAACAACCACCACAACAAAGCCAATCTTCAGTTCCACAACAAGATTCAAACACTGGCTTTTTTCATGTTTCTTTACAAAGATCGTTCCTTTTTCGCCCAAGAATCGTTCTTGGAATTCTGGGTATTTCTATAATTGCTTTATCATTCTGGTCTTCACTTTCACGAGAGACCCTTTTTGAATTAAGAGATGTGGACCGTGATGATCAAAATAGTTCCAATAGTTCTTTTATTCTTCCTTTGTATCCTAAGCGTGGTAGTATTTGGAATTCAAGGACAGATGTTGAGTTTAAACTTGGGAGGTTTGTGGATTTTAAACCTGATATTGTTATGGAGCTGGTCAATGATCAAGAAAAGATGGCTAAGTCTGTGTCTGCTGCCACTAAATTAGACTCTTCTGCTAATTTTCCTGTCAAGGGTAATATTCATTCGGATGGGTACGTACGTCTGATTGAAGTGTATTTGATTCTGCTTTTAACTGGTTCCCATATTTTATTTCATGATAATTTCTGAAAATTATTATCTATTCCTTAATCTCAAACTAATCGGGGGTGTGTTTTGTGAAGTTTCTATATCCATTCCATTCTATTCAGGTCCTTTACTTATTTTGAGGAATATCACACAATTTGACTATATTTAGCTTGTTGTCGATTTTTTGGTAATATGTGAGCAAGGCAAAGAGTTAAAATGCCCTTTACTGGCAGAATTATATCCGAGGGAATTGCATAAAAGGGAGAACTGTTGTCTAGTCACCTCGTATCATGGCCTATGTACAATGACTAAGTCAAATTATTGTAGTCGACAAGGACTTGTAGAACGTGATGATAGGAATCTCAATAGGTGACAATATGATCATATAAGCTGCTGTTGTTCTTTCCACTTCATAGTTAGAGGTTCTCACTTTTTCCTAATAATCCTATGTTTGCATTTTGTTCTAGGGAAAAGTTGGCTGCAACCAATAATGAATACTAGCTTTAAGACTTTATGATTCCATGTAGAGAATTATCAGACATTTGAAAAAGCAACTGCTGATTATTCACATGTATCTTCATTTCACCTGATAGAACAGCAACCCTTTATCTATAAAGGATCCAAATATTGTGAATCTCCAATAAAGAAATGGACTGCATAGCAGCCAAAGAACTAATTAATTGTTATTGTTACTATCTAAAGACTATTCTGTCCATTGTTACATGAAAGCTCACCTTTTCTGATGCTTATTTATCGTAACTGCAAAATACCAGTGGTTCTGCACTCAGTTAGTCATTCCAGCTCTGCAGTAACTAGAGTAGATAAGCACCTTAGTTTGAAATTAAACAAACTGTGCAGATTATTCCATGAAGGTCAGCTTTATATTGATATGACACTTCACAGTCTAAAGGCTAAACCTTTTTTAACTTGCTCCAACTGTTGCATGCCAAGGAGAACAAGATTTATAATTTGACTCCGCAAAATTGCCTACAAAATTTTCATTTTAAAATTTAAACTCTGGATGTTGGGTCACTCTAAAAAAAATACCAAGTTTTGATTAGTAGTTTTCCATACTTTTCCTCTTTGAAATGTCTAGTGGACTCTAAGTGATATATTTGTTTCTATAAACCGTAAATCATGACTAGTTCAACTGGAATAGAATGTTGATTTTAGTCATTTCCTATATAGGTTGTACTACACATATATGCTTGTCGGGAATCCTCCTAAGCCTTATTTTCTTGATATCGATACGGGAAGTGACTTGATGTGGATCCAGTGTGATGCTCCATGCACTAGCTGTGCCAAGGTGATGCCTAGACCTTGCCAATGTTGTTACTAGCTGCTTCTTCTAGTTCCAACTATCACGCATAACATGAACATGCTTGCTATGAACACTACTTGGTAGAGAGAGATGGAGAAAAAATTGTTAAAGATGCTTTTATTTAATAATGACATGTAGTTCCTTATACTATCAAATTAGTTATGCAACCCCTTCTTTTTTCCCAAGTAACCAGATGAATTTTGGTTTAAATTTTAAAATATTCAAATTCAGAAAAAGGTCTAAAGCTTTTGTAATTTATATTCCGTTTGATGTCATTATTATCAGTTCAAAAAGGAAGCTCATCGTAAAAGATTATGATATGATAAAATGCATTTGAGTACGTTGTTCTGTTTTTGGTATTGAACTTTGAGTCCTTAATGTATGCTTCCCCCTTCCTTTTCTGGGGGTCTAGTCCTTCCATTCCGTTGATGTTCTCCTTTTCGGAAATCATTTGTCTATGTCTTGCTTGCGGGTCCTTTGAAATAGGTCGATGAATGTGGCATCCTTATTGTGGTAGGTGAGGTGTTGGGCCTCTTCAATCACACTTTCTCCACCACTTGAGTTGCCAAAGCAAAGTTAGAAAGTCTGCTCTTTATTTTCAAGCTTGTCATCCTATGCTAGTTTCTAACATAAGAAGCTTTTCCAGGGAGCCCACCCGTTGTACAAGCCCAGAAACGTCAATATGATACCTCCAAAAAACCCCTATTGTGTTGAGGTTCAAGAGAATCTCAGGTCCAAGTATTGTGATAACTGCCATCAATGTGATTATGAGATAGAATACGCCGACCACAGTTCTTCTGTTGGGGTTCTTGCAAAGGATACACTTCAATTGGTGCTTGCAAATGGGACAGGAACCAAGTCGGATGTTATTTTCGGGTAAAGTTAATCCTTTACCCTTTACTTTGTGGCCTTACTACTTTTTTTATAAGGTTGTAAGTTTTGGCTTGTCATTTGTCAGCTGTGCATATGATCAGCAAGGCACACTTCTCAACACGCTAGCAAACACCGATGGGATCCTTGGACTTAGCAGAGCTCCAATCAGTTTACCTTCTCAGCTAGCAAGCCATGGGTTCATCAACAATGTTATTGGACATTGTCTTGCCGCTGATACAAATGGGGGCTACTTGTTCTTAGGCAATGATTTTGTCCCACATTGGCGGATGTCATGGGTCCCTATGCTGAATGCCCCTTTTCCGTGAGTATAGCATTTTGGGGTTGCCCTATTTTTTTTCTATATTATATTTAATCCTCCTTTGGCTTTGCTTATAGTCATGGCCCTGTTTGTTTTTTTGGTATTTGAGTTGCCTTATCTGTTCCATTTCTTGCTTTAAGAAAGCCATTTTATATGGCTGGTTCTTTCTTGTATAAGCTTTAAAAGATGTGAACTGCTCTCTCTGTATATTCTTGCGTCATACTCTTGTGCGCTTACTCTTGTGCTTTAAGAAGATATGCTTACCAAGTAACAGAATTATTTACATATCAACTTCTATTTCTTTATTGCCTCTCCATTTTCCTCATTGATTTCTTCAGTTTCCATAGGTTCTGATAGTTTTTACCCCTGTATGCGTCCTGAGTAATGGTGTATTGTCAGGTCCTTATTGCGCCTCATCCTTTCATGTTCAGAAATCTTTATCAAGCAGGATTGATGAAAATGAACTATGGAAGCAAAGAACTCCAATTAGGCAGCACGAGAGATGAAAAAGGAACTGTAGTGTTTGACAGTGGCAGCACTTACACATATTTCACAAATCAAGCATATATAGCTTTAAATTCCATGGTAAGTCAGAGCGATTAGTCCATTTCTTTAGAAGATCGTGAATTTCTTTGATGATTACTCACCAACTATTTGCTCCTTTTTCACGATGATTGCAGCTTGAAGAGATTTCTAGCGAAGATCTTATCAAAGATGCATCAGACACGACATTACCCATTTGCTGGCGAGCTAAATTACCAGTAAGGTATAACAATGCAAGATATATATATATATATATATATATATATATATATATATATATATATATACC
>JASVEL010011191.1:0-69008 GCA_032618575.1 Nicotiana noctiflora
ACTTTGGTAATAAACAATCATAGTTATATGACCATTTGTGAAATCTACCTTGGCGTATCGTAGAGCTTAAGACCTCATGAGTAATGTTCCTAAAGTCTAGTAATTCAGTGGAGGTAGTGGAAAAATTAAAAATAGTTATTTCCCTTAAGGCAAGCCTTTGAACAGATCTCTCCAAAGTGAGAAATTGAGCTTCTTTAGTGATTGCTATTGCAAATGCCATGGGAGTTCAAATAAGATTGGAAGTGTAACCCAATAACTAATAATGAGATTCAAGACTTTACACACTCTATGCAGTGTTTGAACTTATATGAATCACTTTGGAATGGAGAATATTATACATGGTTTAATAATAACAAGGTGTAGATAGAGTTTTCAGCAGGACTGACAGAGCCATTGGAAATTATTAACGAATGAATGAATACTTTTGGGCATTTGGATGTGGATTATAAAATGCCTTTCTTCTTAGATCATGTTCCCATGATGATCACTCTAAGGAAAGTTGAATTCAGTGGCAAGATTCCATTTAAGTTCTTTAATATTGGGCTGATCATGAAGACTTGTTATCAGTGGTTGATGGAGTTTGGTAGACACAACTGCATTCAGATGCCATGAAAGATACATGGTGCAAGTTGAAGGTGCTTAGGTCTGAATTGAAACAACTTAATAATAATGAGTTCAAAGGAGTAACAACTAAGATAGAGCTTATCAGAAATAGGCTACTGGATACCCAAGAGCAGTTGAACAGAGGCTATACTTGTACAGTTGCATTAGAGGAGAAACGATTACTTGAAAAGCTAGAAAGATGGTTACTAATAGAGGAAAGCATCCTTCAACGTACATCCAGAGGTAAGTGGATAAAGCTTAGTTATTCTAACACCAAATACTTCTCAGTTGTAATGAAGGAGAGGAGTCATAAAAAGTTATTGTAGAACTTACTAATTCCTTTGGGGATAGACTCACTGAGCAGAAGCAGATCCAAGATGAAATAATTGCCTTCTATAAATATCTTATGGGATCAGGATCAGTTCATTTGCCTACGGTCAACAAAGAGATAATGAAACCGGGACATGTCCTCACACACTCTCAGCAGGTGAGCCATTGTGCTGAAGTCACTAAACAAGAAATATTTGAAGCATTAAGTACAATTAGAAATGATAAAGCACCAGGAGTTGAAGGCTAAAATGCATTATGTTTTAAAAGAACTAGGATGTTGATCAGACCAGAAGTGTGTCATGTAGTGAAGGATTTCTTTCATACGAGCAAGCTATTTAGAGCAATCAATTGCACAACCATCACCTTGATTCCTAAGATACTCATCCTACAAGTATCAAGGAGTATAGACCTATAGCTTGTTGCATTGTTCTGTATAAATTAATTGCCAAAATTCTTGCAAACAGACTGCAACAAATTATTGCTTCAGTTGTGTTAGATGCCCAAGCTGGTTTCATTCCTGGCAGAAAAGTAACAGATAATGTCCTACTGGCCCATGAGTTAGTTAAGGCTTACTTAAGGAAGAATATTTCCCCAAGATGCCTCATTAAAGTGGACATACAGAAAGCCTATGTTACAGTTGCCAGGTACTTGCACCAAGTCATATAATGTCTGGGATTTTCATTTCAATTTACCAACCGGATCATAGAGTGTGTGTCAACAGTTAACTATACCATTCTCGTTAATGGCTAAGCCATTTGATGCAGCTAGAGGGCTTAGGCAGGGAGATCGTATGTCTTAATTTCTCTTTGCCATAGTAATGAAGTATCTGAGCATGAAGACACTCAAGCATGAGAAAACCTTTCACTATCATCCTATGTGCTCTAGATTGGACCTTACTCATTTGAACTTTGCTTATGATCTTGTTCTTTCACAGTAGGGGACACTACTTTTGTTGCCCTATTGCATCAAAAGTTCAGCACATTTTCAAAAGACTCAGGCCTTAAAGCAAACCTAGTCAAAAGCTCAATATATTATGGAGGAGTTAGCAATGAACTGAAGCATGAGATCCAACAAGCCTTAGGGCAGTCAAGGACTGTTGCCCTTAAAATATCTGGGCATACACCTGGATACTAAGAAGTTATCAGTACTGCAGTGACAACCCCTAATTACCAAAATTGTGAGCAGGATTTTTTTCATGGACAGGAAAGAAATTATCTTATACACGTAGAATAATACAGTTAGTCCAAACAGTTATCTTTGTCACCCAAGCCTATTGGGCTCATATTTTTATTATACTGGCTAAAGTCATAAAAGCAATTGAAGCACACAGTAAAAGCTACATATGGTCTATGGTGAATACAACAACCAAAAAGAATTTGGTGGCATGGGATAGGATGTGCTCACCAAAAGCTGTTAGAGGATTGAACTTGATTAGCTTGGCTATGCGGAACAAAGCTGCTATCACTAAAACCTTCTGGGAGTTGGCCAACAAGAAGGATAATTTATAGATCAGATGGATCTATAGCTACTATATCAAAGAGCGAGAATTTATGGATATGCATGGGAGTACCAAAACAAGCTTGTTAGATGGTTCAAAAGGTGTTTGAGGAAAGGGACAGATTGCACCTTATAAATAATTTGTCACAAGGCACAGTCACAAAGCAAGTGTACCTTCACCATGTGACTTCAAGTGATGTGTCAAAACCAGGCAACACCAAAATCCATCTTCACCATGTGACTTCAAGAGCATGGGAGAATACTAACAGCTGATAGATTGAAGAAATGTGGAATGCAGATTGACGACACTTGTTGTTTCTGCCAACAAAAACTAGAGACACAAGATCATTTGTTTGTAGAATGTGAATATGGTAAATGCCTATGGAACAGGGTCAAGCACTGGTTGCACATTCAGTATTCTCATATAGACTCATGGAAGATCATCAATGGATAGTTATGGTAACGAAGAGCAGATCTCAGCTGGCAAGAGTACTTAAGCTAGTCTATTGAGAGTATATTCATGCACTGTGGATTGAAAAAAATTCTCGAATTTTTGAGAAGAAAACAACTGCATGGGAGGTCGTAGCTAAAAGCATGGCTTGCATATGCAAATTCAAAGCTGAAGGATATACGTGAGTGTTGCTTAGCAAGTGTAAATATTTGTGTTGTATAGAATGTAGAGTATTTTTTCTGTTGGATATTTTTCTTATCTTGTAAAGTAGACTAAGATGGTCTACTCAGATTTGTAAATATTACATATAGGAACAACAGATTAGAATATAATGTGACAGGGTAAATAAAGATATAGTGTCTGCTCTCTTTCTTCAAACTAATTTGCAAAGCAGGTCAGTATTTATACAAAGTTATGCAAATTCTTACCACAGAGCACCTGGGTTTATTATTCCCAAGACCTTACTTCAAGGTAGTACATTCAAATTTGCATCAAATCAATGAATGATAAAGTTAGTTGCCTCTATTATACAGTTGCTATAGTTTCTGTTTGATAATCTGTAGTCATTAATCAGGAAAATGGGAAGTTGGGTCCGAAAAATTGCGGGGAACACTTGGAACAGGCCAAAAATAATTTTCCATTATGTAAATGTGGATTCGATATGTTGGATGCTGGTTTTTTCAATGACTGTAAGGTACTGTGACGATGTTAGTAAGATAACTTAAAACGTTTCGTTAGTACTGTTGCTGTGAAGTTGGGTCATTTTTGTTGTGCTTATTCTTTTCAGAAGCTTGAAATTCAAAATGGTGCACAAGATTTTAACATTACAATAATCAAAAGCAACAGAAAGTTAGTTGCTACTGAAAATGGAGGTCAACATAACCCTTCTCCTTTGGTTTTCAATTCTGTATGGAATCCAAAAGAAGTAAAGCAAGGGACAGAAAAGTTCAATTACCCTGTATGCTCGGGTATTCGAAGGCCAAAAAATGATAAGGATATCGCTTTTATGAGTGTAAGTGTACCCTCTTAGTCCCTTTAACTTATAGGAGAAAGTAACTAAGGAACTATATCATACCAACGTGTGTCATTTTTAATATTATATGACTGTGAGAGACATTACAAAAATGGAGAAATTAACTAAGGAACTAAATGCGCCTGACTAAGATTTATATTACATGATTGCAGGATAGTAGGGCAGCAGGCAGGAGATCCGCCAATCACTGCAGGATACTAACTCAGCAGGACGAATGTAGCATCCCCATCAATTTTAGCATATGTAACATAAGTAATAACTCTAACTCACGATTGATTGATAAAGAAAATATGAAGAAAATTGATCTTCATTGCATTTCTCACAAAAGTATTTATTTCCAACTTTATCAACATTTCGACTACACTTGTTGCATGCCAAGTATGACCATCCCCGGTCAAGTTTTAAACTTACCAATTCTGCCGCAATCTAACAGGTACTTTTCTATTTTTTTTTTAAAACAAAAGTTTATTTTAAATGCAAAACATAAAACATAAAGTACATATAATTGACAAAATTAATTAAACTCACTTGCGAACATTGAACTAAATTCCGAATAGTTTTAAACTCTACAATTTCTTTATCTAACTCATCTCTAACAGAGTAACTTTGCTGAGAACTTGTTTGAATGATTCGCTCAATGTTTTACGGACGTGTTGCAAGTACCCTACATAAGTCAAAAATTATTATTTATAAATAGTATTGTTATATTTTGTGTGCATAATGAAAAGGAGTATACATGTGACAAACCTCGATTTAAATTTAGTAAACTGTGGCAACATAGAGTTTGTCCATATCTTTGTTTGAAACTAACAGCTACACAAAAATAATTACCTATGTATGAAATGAAAAGTAAGTAGTGAATCTGACCGGCAGCTGACTTAAAAAGCACTTTAAAAAATGGCCTAAACTTGAAATAGCACTTGGCGTCGAAGGTCATACTAATGTGAGTGCACTGAACTTACTTTCATTCTTCACTGTATAATATAATTTTGTTAACTCACCAGAAAACTTATAATAAAGGATGCCAGTAGTTATTTCTTCTTGTAAAGAATATATATTCCAATATTTGCAAAGTCACCACTATCTCTGGATGAATTAATTCTATCTTGCATTTAAATTTTTTATCCCACGTTATTACACTTTTATGCTCTATATAGTTGAGGTTTATATAATGGGTGAAAAAACTTAAGTAGATAGGTTGTCTTGAGTTGACTGAATAGTAAAGCTTAATTAAAATTGCTAGTAGATATCATGCATATTATGTTCTGTAGAATTCAACAACCAAGCATGCACAACAATTCAAAGGTAGCTATTCTGGCTTTGGTTAAGGTTTGTAAAAATTGCGTATTGTTAATAAATATTGTAGACATAAAAATATTTATATACTAAGCCGGGAAAAAATATATAATAGACGGTAAACTTGGATATTTATGAGGTTTCATATGCTGAAAAACAATAATCAACGGCTCTACGGTCGATTCATTCAAGTAATGTTGAATTTGATCCACATGTTCGCTCCACAAGGTTGCCACAATCATGTTCCTCATATACGTTGCATAATAAGGTTAATATAGATATATATAAGTAAGCTATCCATAAAAAAATATTTAATTTTTTTAATTACTTACTGATCATCTTCGAGTATATATATATATATATATATATATATATATATATATGAGAGAGAGAGAGAGAGAGAGAGATAAAAGTGAGTAACATAGTTTTATCAATACCATTAATTCATTACAAATGAAAAAAAGAATTACCACATAATTTTGTCTCATCAACAGCTTGTTGATTTGTTAGTTGGTCAAAAGAGCGCAAGTTAAAGATGCTCATATGAAAGGAAGGATCATTTGTTTCCTTAACAAATGTCTTTTGAGTAAATGTTAGCCTCATGTGGTGTGTCGTAGTCCTCAACTTTAGATTATTTGGTTCGACGATAAAGTAGTTCATACGATATAAGCGAAGTTCATGTATCTTTTTCCTAAAAAACTTGAGAACATACTTTCCAATTGAAGCATGTATACGATCACCCTACAAAATCAGATTCATTATAATCGCGCAATTATAAGCTCGTATATAGCGGAGATCTCACTAAAATTATTCTACCTATTTCTTATGGAAAAGCAGAATGCTATATAGAGCATTTATGCAACTTAAGTAAAGTTATCGTAATGATTTAATATCAAAAGCCAAAATGTTATATAGAGAAAGTAAAGGAAAAACTACGAAATATGAAGCCATTATGCTGAACTTGAACGTATAAGTATATCGACAACAGCAGTCGCATATAAGTTTTATATATACGAATGTTTACACTATTTTATGAATGATGTTATGAATGATACATAAAAGTAAAAGTTTCTGCCTGAATTTTTATTCATCTCATTGAACGTATAAGTATATCGACAACAGCAGTCGCATATAAGTTTTATATATACGAATGTTTACACTATTTTATGAATGATGTTATGAATGATACATAAAAGTAAAAGTTTCTGCCTGAATTTTTATTCATCTCATGAAACTAAAATTTCAAAACAGTATTTAACTCATTCTTATTTTCAAAGTATTTTCACTTTTAGAACTCTTCTTTACAACTCTATTGTATTTCACTTGAACGATTCTGTTGATTTTCAAAGTCATCTTTAAACTTGTGCAATTTTCAATCTGCTGTTTCAAACTCTTATGCATTAGGTTCTTAATCAATAGCCTGTCTAAAATACCTCAATTTTTGACAATTGGATCCGGCTTGCCTAATGGAGACTTTTTATCCAACTCTATGTGTTAAGCTAATCTATCCATTATCAGTTTTAATCTTAAGACCAAATCAGTAATTGCAAGTCATGCTAAATTATTTGTTGTATGGCTTAAAGGGTTTTATATGCAACTTTGTATGTTTGTTTATTCCCCTTATTTGCTATTTGTTTTGATTGACGCCTTAGCATTTTTACCTTTAAACTCCATATATGCCTCTATCCCTTTTTTCTTTCACTTTAGGATTAGAAATCTTAAATACCCCCGGACTAATAGGTTGGGACGAGTACTAGCATGCAATAAGTAAACAAAACCAATCACGCTTAAATACCTTAACGGGTGGGAAGAATAGAATATGGAGATGATGATAATGGTGCGCTAATATCTCGTGCGGGAGTAACTTGCTGGATATTGTACCGACGTGATCCATATTATATTTAAACATAGGACCCCTTCCCTTTGTTTATATGACATGATGTTTTTCTCAAAAAGTTATATTTTCTTTTCAAAGCCACTTATGTCCGTTTCTCTTTTTTCCTTCGAAAACTTTCAACTTATTTGTATTCCCTATGTGCAAACCTTGTTTGTTTACTCTTACTCTTCTTAAAATCACAACTAAGCAATGTCGGGAACCACATTAGTGGATCTTGAGGGGTGCTTAACACCTTCCCCTCGAGATAATCTCAAGCCCTTACCCGAACTCTAGTTTTTTCCTTCGAATCCTTTTTTTCTCTAGAAAGTATCCTAATGCACTATAATCATTAGGTGGCGACTCTTCAAATTCAATAACTTGGTTCCTCCAAAGGAAACGAGAGTTGTTTTGTCCATAATGTCGTAAACCCGATTCCGCCCTTTAGAGGGTTGAAAAAAGGGGGCGTCGACAATAATCTGCCTGTCCAACATACATACAGATAGCAGAATATGGTAGCAGATCAACTAGCAAAGGCAGTGATCATGCTCAACTGAGTCTCGCAAAAGACTACGCGGGCGCTGCAAATATAATCCTAGTAATATTGCCCAGAGTCGAACCACAAAGAATTAGCCTATCAATTACTACCTTCGGATTCACTAAATTCACGCAATCTATTTTTCCAAACTTTCTGATTCACAATGGTTGATTTTCTAACAACTAAAGACTGAAAGTAATTAATAACTGAAAATAACTAAACTTGATGTGTAAACAGTATAAATAAGGTTAAAGGCAATGGTTTCCCCCGTTGGTAATTTTCTTGATTGTATATGTCTTATAACTACGATTTAATTATCTCTAACAATCATGAACTCACAATCTATCATAATTATTTCTCAAGTAATTATGATAATCTACTAGATGCACTCTCTCAAGGTACGCTAGCTAATTTCGCAATACGGTTCACTTAGATTACACCCGGGGTTTCGTTATCTCTAATCCAACCCCTAAACCCTCGGTTATGACTCTCGTCTATACTCCGGGAGTGATGTCGTTCATACAATTACCTAAATATGCACACCATCTCAAGAAGATACACAATAAATAGGAACGGATAATTGAGGGCCCTTTCAACTAATCCACAATCAAAATATAGATGAACAATTAGAGATTAACAACCAAATCCAATTATATTAATAAAATAACCAAGTTATTCCCAACGGGTTCCACCAAAACCTTAGATTAAGGTTTTTAGCTACTCATGATAATGGGAAAATAAACTACTAAAAGATTCATAATCATAAATTGCAAGAAAAATAAAGAAGAATAAGAGTAATGATGTTTTGGGTGATCTCTCACACTTGTTTTTCTTGCCAATGTAATCTCTAAAAACATTATATGCCTCCCTTGGATGAGTTCTATTGTTTAAATAGGGTTTTGGGCTAAAAATTTCGTAATTTGAACTTCAGTTCCTCAACTTTTCGCCGCCTGATGCGGTCCTACCGCGGTTACGCTAGGACCGCGGCCAAATGACCTCTCTGAATCTGCAACAACTTCTCACTGCATTTCCGCCGCGGTTATGCCGGGATCACGACAGTCCATCTCCAGATTTGGTTAGTGCATTTCGCATGGTACACTTGGTGGATATTGTGCGATGGGCCTTTCTTTCCTCCATAATTGATTCCAAAAGTACTCCATAGCCTTCTTTTATTGTATGTAACCTACAAAGCATGAAAAGCACTCATCAGAGCATTTTGTTCTCACTTTTACCATAAAAACTATACAAGAAAACAATTCTTTTGTGGCATAATCATAGTTCAATTCACCTATTATCACGCAGCTAAATATTTTGTTCATACTTCTGACCCTTATGTTTATCCTGTGGCACCACTTTTTGGATGTAAATATAAGCCAAGCACCAGAAGGCTCTAGTAGCAGTTCGTAAGAATTTCAATATATTCAATTGCATAGTACTACTTCCACATTTTCGTCTCTCCAGTAAAAATCTGATAGTCCAAAAAGCTTGAACAAAATTTACGAGTTTGAATTTATCAGTTAGATTTTCCTTTGCTTTTAATTAAATATGAATAAAACTACCTATATGTTTTCTAAAAGCTAAAAGATGAATATTATTATGTTTCTAAAAGTTACGAATGTGTTCTGTACAAGAGTCATTTTTTAAACTATATCGAGATGATAGCACTTTTGATCCTCATGTAGTAAATTCAAATTTCCTTGTAATAGATGAAGTCGTCAAACACATGTAACATTCAAATTAGTTAAATTTGTATAGATTTACAGGCAGAGAGATACAAAATACAGATTTCAATTATGTATGAGTCCAATTTGACCAATCATGACTAATGACGAGTAAGACGAATGACGGGATCTCCTTGACTCAATGTCATGTGGGAAACGACATTAAAACAGATAGGAGACTGTATGACCTTATAATGGTATAGACCCATTAGGGGACATTAGGACATTAGGAATATTCCTTGTTGTTCGTCTTGTACAGCTTAGAAGGTTTTGCTCGTTGCATATATAGAGGACAATAACCTTATAAAAGGGTGTTTTCGATTATTGGTTGTAATACCACCTACGAACGAGAAGATTTCTAAAGGATATTTTATTAATTTGGATCAATAAAGAAGCCTTCTTCTTATCTATCTTTCATTTTAGAGATTATTATACTTAGCTAAGATTTACCCCTTCATTTTGATAGAATTATTTTAAAGGATTTCAATAACTTTTGGGTCAAATAAATTAATTAAGAGATAAATATCATAAGGACCAAAATCAATATTTGTCAATATTTAAGGGAAATGCTAATTTCCTAAATATTTTGCATCTTTCCAAAAGCTCATCAAGGAAAGACAGCACATTGTATTACATGCGACCGAATGCATAGGATACTAATCCACAAAACCAATCACCAAATTTGTCGTCTTTATAATTAAACCATATTCAGCCATGATCCATATCGCCATGATAAGACCTCCACCTTTGCTTCTCTGACTCTACATTTACATTACATCACCCCCCCCCCCCCCCCCAAACCCCCCTTTCTTCTCCTAATTTCTATCCATTTTCTCCATAATCTTCTCTGTATCGGTTGCTCTTTTTTCGCCATTGTACATGTCCAGTTAGTTATATTCAGATTTGACACTTACCCCATTTTCTCTTTTGCTCTGATTCTGTTACCACACTATGTTGAACGCACCTTTAGTACTTTCTTTTGTACTTTTATTATCATTTCCACTGATTTTCCTCTTCGCCCCACGAGTTCTCCCACACAAACACTCCGATAAAATCTCCCTCCCCGATGAGATCGACGACCTCGCTCTCTTCCACCGCGCAACCCTTAAATCAATCCATAAACGCGGTAACAGCGGCGGTGTTAGGGCTGTCTCTCGCCTTGGCACCACCAATCCCCGCCGCAAAATCGCATTTCTCTTCCTCACTAATACTGATCTACATTTCGCGCCTCTCTGGGAACGGTTCTTCGCCGGCCATGAAGATTCGTTTAATATTTATGTTCATGCGGATCCTTCTAGTAAGGTCGCTTCTCCCGGCGGCGTTTTTAACGGCCGTTTCATCGCCGGTAAGAAAACTCAACGCGCCTCCCCTTCTCTCATCTCCGCCGCTCGCCGCCTCCTAGCCACTGCCATCCTAGACGACTCCTCAAATTCCTATTTTGCCCTCGTTTCTCAACAGTGCATTCCTCTCCACTCGTTCAACTTCGTTTATAATTCTCTCTTTTCACCGACTCAGTTTTCGGCTCACCGGAGCTTCATCGAAATACTCTCCGGCGAGCCACAGTTGTGGGACCGGTATATCGCCAGAGGGGAAAACGTGATGCTACCAGAAGTTCCATTCGATCAGTTTCGGGTCGGGTCACAGTTCTTCGCGCTGACTCGAAAGCATGCACAGTTAGTGGTTAGGGACAGGAGGTTGTGGAGGAAGTTCAAACTACCGTGTTTGAACAAGGATTCGTGTTATCCTGAAGAGCACTATTTTCCAACCTTGTTATCGATGGAGGATCCGAATATGTGTACCCATTACACTCTTACTCGGGTTAACTGGACGGGTAGTGTGGATGGGCATCCACACACTTATAACCCGCTCGAGATCTCACCGGAGCTTATTTACAAGCTCCGGGAACCTCTTATTCGAGCTCACTGGACGGGCAGTGTGGACGGACAGCCAGATGCTTATGACCCGACCAAGATCTCACAGGAGCTCCGGGAGTCAAATAATACGTATTCACACTTGTTTGCGAGAAAATTTTCGCCGGATTGTTTGAAGCCGTTGATGGATATAGCGGATAAGGTCATTTTCCGGGAGTAAATGGGATCCGGTAAGTTTTTTATTTATTTATTTTGCTTTTGGTTGTTAGATTAACTATAGTAATTTTCTTGGCCATTGCTTAATTGGTTTAGAGAATTCATTAATTTAACTCTATGATAGACAAATTAAAGTAAGAAAACGTATGAGCCAGCTATTGTTATGTGTTGAGTCTTGAGTGACGTGGTTTAGGTGTGGATTAGTTACTTACTTTGTGGAAGGTTGAAATAGTTGAGGAACAATCAAGTTGTTCGATTATCACAGTTAAAATAAAAATATTTAATTAAAAGTATATGTCATGATTTTACTAAAACATTTGAGAGTCTATGAAAAACAATTCATCTATATGCACGTAGGGATAAGATTTACTTTCATAGTATACACCATCATCCCAGGCTTATAGTGGGTTTGTTCTCGTTATAATTTTGTTGTTATAATTTTGTTAAATTTGGTGGCGAGCTTGGATTGATTAATAGTCGTGTTGGAAAATTTTATTTTGTGTTTCATGCACCTTAAACTAATTATATGAGTTAATTATTTGTCTTGCAATTTTATGAACCCAAAATATTGGGAACCCAGGACTATAAGATTGAAATTTATAATTTATGAGATAAAAAGAAATCAAAATAAAACTTATTTCCCTCTTATGGGTTGTGTTACTAGGGACAGCCGGATAAGAGGCCATATTTTTTGACCTGTCGAATTGTGAATAACCTAATTTTAATATATTTATGAGTTGGAACTGTTACAACTTACAAGGTGGGCGCAAAAGTTGCCGGAAAATGCGCTTTAGCTAATTGTAGCCTATAGATGCTCAAATTGAAATTTCAAATACCAGGATAATAATTGCATCAGATGTTGTGTCAGTCAAGTCAATCTTTAGTTTTTCTACTAATATTTTCGAGTCCCCGATCCAGCCTACAAAAGATTTGAGCCAATGCTTTTTAGAAAAAGTTTATCATTCAACATCACTAATTGGATACTTTAATGCCTGTTCAAATCTGAGCTATTCCACCATTATTCCAAAAACCTTGCAATGTAGTTATTGTTTTGTTTTGTGTTTGATATAAGCTCCTTTTGATATTAATTTATGGGACAGATGCCTCAACTTTCTTCCAAGTAAAGAAAGGTTCCAAAATGATCTTTGCAGTTGGCGGAATTACCATCTAGTCTAGTGCTAGACACGAAACTAAGCAATTAACTCTAGTATCTAAAAAAAAATGAGCTAACAGTAAAGTTGTCTTCGTGCATAGGTTAGGGTTCGAGTAGTAAAAGTAACCACTAATGCTTGCATTAGGGTAGTTTGTTTACATCTAGGTTAGGATTCGAGTAGTAAAAGTATCCACTAATGCTTGCATTAGAGTAGTTTGTTTACATCGTTACCTTTGGGTTATGGCTTTTTTTCAAACCCTAAGTGAACATGAGATGCCTTATGCATTGATTTGCTCTTTTTTATCTAACAATTAAAATGAGAATGCGTATCATGTATGGAAAATGTCTAACTTGTAGTAGTTGTCAATTTGGTGTAAACACATGATATGGTTTATTGTGTGGAATAGTTTATTTCAATTGTTTCTTGAGAAATAACCTCTCTATAATACTTGCGTACGGCTATCCTTCCCAAATTTCTTTTACAGGATTACCTAAATTTGTTGGTGTTAGTGGGTTAGTTTAACGGATTATTTTAATCGATGGGAATATGTTTTGTCTTGTTGAATGAACCTTGTTTTTGGATGTGGCATATGGGTATCTCAACAAGTCTTGACTCACGTACTGTTTATTTTTTAAATGGATTTGCAGGTGGGATAGGAATCTTATTAAAGCAATGAAGAGACAGAGGCGCAAGCCAAAACCTCTATTGTAATACACAAATAATGATGCGTGTTTGTTGTGGTCTTATGTACAGAAGACAGGATAAGGTGTGAATTAGTGGTTGTGGAAATTGGTCACAACTTTAAAAAAAGAAATAGGGGTGTGGGCTTAGAGTGGAGTTCCCAAAAGGGTATTTCGAGGAAAATAGGAGCAAAAAGTAGCAACTGGCTCATTGCTCTTTTTTTCTCTTTTTCCCTTCTTTTGTTCCTAAATAGAAAAGAAGATAAAGTCTCCCGTTTGCTCTTTACCTTTGTTGATTTCTTGTATTACAGTTTTCCTCGTGTTAATGATAGTTTTGCAGTTGGATCAAAATATAGGATCCTTCTTCCTCTCTATTTACTCTTGTTTTTATTTTATATCGTTTGGTATGTTTGGAGTTTACTTTTGTCTAGCGCCATACTTTGATTCACGTTTTCAACGTATCCAATTTTAAATATGTGAATGATCATTTATATTCCTACCACAAAGAGGCTAAAAATTGGTCAATTGTCCAATTCACGCATGACAAAAGAGAACTACAACTTGGGCTATGGCAACAAGTTGAGACAGAGACAACTTGGGATAATCAGATTGGTAAAAATTTACCCGGGTATTTACATCAACTCAATAGATATATAATATGTATATTGCTTGTGGATTTCAATAATTTAACCATGGTAAATTATATGCATTCTCATCTAATTAATTAATATACTATAGTGAATTAATATAATTTGGTGTAAACACTCAGTAACTATTTGCCTCTGTAGTGCATAGTTACTAGATTCATTCAATGACACCCTTAGGATATATATAGTTGGATAAGCACATTATCCAAATAAACTGGAATGTGTATGAACAATATGGAGTGTTAGTTTAATATTAGGTGATGAGTGGGTGGGTGAAATTAAAAAATAGCCATATATATATAAATAGTAATTGAAAATAGTTACAATTTCAAAAATAATCAAAATTTAGTTATTTTTATGTCAAAATAAATCCAAACAAAATTCAAAATTCAAAAAATATACCACTATAATATGCTGGAGCTTGAATTTTTTACATGAGAATTTTCAGCATAATATGCTGGATTTTCATAATGTGCTAGAGTTCCAACATAATATGTTGGAAGTTCATACACAGGTACTCCAATTTTCAGTATATATGCTGAAATTTTTCGTATTGCAGTATAAAAATGATTCTTTTTTAATAACATTTCAAACGGTAGCTATTTTTTAATTACCAATCTGAAAACTAACTAGCCCACACTATTTTATGTGAATGGGTGGGTGATTCATAAGTTAAACAGTAGGCTTTAACCCGCCCTAAGTTAGAGTCTTTTTTAGGCCAAATGTGTGGCAACTCCTCTTAATACAAATGGTAATTTAATCCAGTACTTAAGTTTAAATGGCAATAATTTGGGAAAGGTTTATGATATAGTCCCATATATTTAATTTTGACAGCCAAATATTCGGATCTTTGACTTCTTTCTTAAATTGAAACTCCTGCAAATCTTTTATTTAATCTCTGTAACATTTTCGTGATTTAGCCTCCCAATTTTAAATGTGTTGAACTACATTACTTGTTGCCAATAACAAATAATTAAATCATTAGAATGAAAGAAGCCACAAACAATTATTAAATTGGTAACAAGAAAAGTCCATTTATGAAGTTTTGTGTTTCTCAAATTATGTAAATACCCGATGTAGATAAATTTTTATCAAACATGAACACTCTATAAGAATGAAAGACAACACAAAGATAAAATTATTATTAAGACTAAATTATAGATTCAAATAGCAATTTACTTTTCACACCATAAGGTATTGAATTGTCACTTCGAATTGTTCAATTGATGAGGGTGGGTGTAGTAGTTGGTCTTTGTTATTAAAAAGGTTTAGGAAAAAGGTATATCTTCTTTTGGCTTAAATTTATATCACAATTGATTTGTTAAAGGCTTACTGATTAATCAAGATTTCTTCATACTCAAACAAAGAAATTATTGCCAATTTTAAAATCATCAGTGTGACCAAATGAAAGGGAGTGGTAGTTGACAAATTGAAAGTTCTGAGTGATAGAAATAATAAATAACGCTAAGTGTTTCAATACTTTA
Source organism: Nicotiana noctiflora (assembly GCA_032618575.1). NCBI lineage: Eukaryota > Viridiplantae > Streptophyta > Magnoliopsida > Solanales > Solanaceae > Nicotiana > Nicotiana noctiflora. The sequence goes on from JASVEL010011191.1 coordinate 15,395, forward strand.
AGTAAAACAAATGTCTCACCTGCCCTCTTTCGGGTATAGGCTTTCCCGATTGATTGGAAAGATTTTAGAATGTTGGAGAAAAAAAAAAAAGCTATCTAACCTTGATATCTTTGGTACTAACCCTGATTTTCCGACAAGAAAAAAGTTGATAGGGCGGGTGGCCGACTTTTGGTACACAAAGATAGTATTTAAAGGTGGAATATCTTAAAATATTTTTAAATTTGGCTCAGATTATTAGTATCCTCCCCGAACTATGCTCGATTTTAATTACCCTTTTCAACTTGGTCTTTTAAGAGTCATTACCCTCTAGACGCTGATGTGACAAAAAGTATTAGTGCACTAACTTACCACATGAATTTTTCTGTTTATGTGATATTTTTTTGAAAAATAAAATATTTTTACCTTTTTAAGAATATTACTTTTAGATAATATTTTTCGAATACAATTTAAAATAAAACTTGGATAGAACTACATTATTTAGGTTAAATATTTTTATATGGCCACAAAAAATAAAGTTTTAGTTAATCTTTGTTTGAATTTGACTTGAAAATAAATATTTATATAATTAAAATTAATATTCAAGGCATCTAAAAAATTATAAAAATATTTAGTTTCAAATTAATTATTTTGGCTATAAATTTTTATATAGCTCTAAATTACGGTTCTCTAATTTTATTTATTATAAAGATTTTACCAAAAAAAGTAAAAATACACAGTTGAAAAAAATAATCATTGCATCAAAAGAAGAAATAAAAAGAGTGTACAATTGCAAAAATTACTAGTGCAATTGTACATTCTTTTTATTTCTTCTTTTGATGCAATGACTATTTATTTCAACTATGTATTTTTGTAACTTTTTAGATGCCTTGACTATTTATTTTAATTGTATAAATCTTTATTTTTAGGTCAAATTCAAAAAAAGATTAACTAAAACTTTGTTATTTTTGGCCAAATAAATATTTTTCTCCTAAATAATGTAGTTATATCCAAGTTTTATTATAAATTGTATTCGAGAAAAATTATCCAAAAAGTAATATTCTGAAAAAGGCAAAAAAGTATTTTATTTTAAAAAAAATGCCATATAGATAGAAAAATTCACGTGGCAGGCGAGTGCAACCACACTTTACGCCACATCAGTGTTTAGGGGGTAAAGACCCTCAAAAGACCAACTTGAGGGGGGTAATTATGATCGGACATAGTTCGGAGAGGATACTAATAATTTGAGCTAAATTTAAGGGTGGTTCAAGGTATTTGGCCTTTTTTTAAAAAAAAAGAGCTCCTCTCCAATTTCATGTCAGCTTTGGTGGAATTGAACAAAGGAGGACCTAAGGAAAAAAAATATAAATTTCTAAATTTTCGTATATTTGACTCTCAAAACATTTGGAACAATTAATGTACCTTTCTAATTTGCCAACTTAGAAAGTCAATTAATTAAAATTTCAAAAGAAAAGCTGAAATTATTGCCAATTCTAAAATTAGTAAATGGTGGTAGTTGACAAACTGAAATTTTAATAATGATAGGTGTTTCAATATTTTATGTTGGGGATATAATGAAATAGTAAAATATTTTAAATATTACTCTTAAAAAAAACCCTATCCAATTTTTTAGTCAGCTGTGAAGGAATTGGGCAAAGGAATACCCAAGAGGTAATAGAAAACTCTGAAGTTCCATTTGGCTAGGGTTCAATCCCTTGACTCCCTCTCCTACCCCTTCAATGATTTGTTTGGTATAAAGATAAGTTATGCATGAATTAATAATGCAATAATTATTATGAGAATTAATTTTGTTATTTTAGTGTTTTAATCCATATATCATTGATAGTTTTATTCGTATTTCATATTTTATCACGAATAAATTAATACATAAAATTTTGCATAATTTATGCATGTATTATTTATGGGGACGCTCAAAAAGTAACCAAACAATGTATAACTATTGAATTTGATACAAGTATTGTACTAGGTTGATTTATGCAAATGTCCCCTTTTTTAGGTCACTATTTAGATTTTGTGTAAAAATAATATGGTATAATCAGTTTTTGGACTCATCAATCAAAAATAGCCAGCGTTTACTAAGTCAATGAAAAATAGCCATTGTTTTGTTGCTATAAAGACCGGTCCAGCATAATATACTGGAGTTCGGTGCCCTTGTGTATGAACTCCAGCATATTATGTTGGACCGATGTACTTTGCTAGCTCCAGTATAATATACTGGAGTATGGAGCACCGATGCTCCAAACTTCAGTATATTATATTGGACAATATACTTGCTGGAACTCCAATGTATTATGTTGGAGTTCTAGTGTATTTGTGCTTGAACTCCATCATATTATGCTGGAGTTCCAGTATACTATCTTGGAATTCCAGTATAATATGTTGGAGTAAAAGTATACTTATGCTGGAACTCCAGCATAATATACCGGCGTATTCTACGGGTTTTGAACAGTATTTTCGCTCAAATTTATCTTTACGTAAAAAATGGCTAAATTTCGATTACTTTTAAAATTGGGCTATTTTTAAATGACCAGTTGTAAATCTGTTTGTTTTTTTAAATTTTCCCAGATTTTGTTCTTATTTCTAAAAGTTGTGTAACTACAACCCTTAAAAATTTGCTCTTCCCGATAATATTAGACTTGAGTCTCATGTTTATTCACATATTGCTCAACTTTCCAGATAAAACATTAGTCTATCACCTAATATTTGCAACGACTTATAAGATTTTGGACCGTGATCTAACGTTCCTTATAGAGTTTCAGTTTGTTCATAAAAGATCTTTAGACCGTGTTCTAAAAGGTTCATAAATTGCAAAAAAATAAATAAAAGAGGACTATTTATTAAATAATTGTCCCCATGGGGAAAATTTCGGATTGTACTATCCTGTACTCCAAACAAAACGGGCTCTTTGTTTGGGTGTTTCTAAAAATGGGGCTCATAACTGATTGAAAGACCTAAAGGATCATATTTCTAAATTTTTGTAAGCAAGAATATAACTGGACCAGCAAAACAACAACTCAGCCCACTCGATAAGTTTCTGGGCCTTAAATCTGAATTAAGCGGGATTTTTTCCAAGTAATACTATAATAAAGACTTTATTACCAATTTTCTCTAGGTTTAGTAGTTTTTTCCAAATACCGTACTTTCTTTAATAATTTTTATACAATTAGAATATTAAATTTTCAAGCCCGTTCGTTTTTAATACTACTATAAGAAACGCGTTCAGTTACAAGCGAGGTATCTGGGATTCATCTACCTCAAAATCCCTCAATCTCCGCCCATAATCTCCATCTCTTCTTTTTTCTACCATAAATGGAGCTGCGTAAAATTTAAATAGAATAAATTAAATAGGTATTCTGTTACATCTAATGAACAAATTAGTCTCGAGAAGAAAAATCTCTGTCATTGTGTTACAATTTTGAAGTTTGACGTCAAGTCTAATTCAAAGCGTGATAGAGATTCAAATGATGACTATGGCAATCATGCTTCAATACTGAGGCCTATGGGATGTTCCTCAGCAGCGAATGTAGAAGCTCATCTTTCGCGCGAAGCAGTTCACTTCCATGAGGGGTAGGTGAATCACTCTGTGTGGGTGTAACGCTCGGCGTCACATTATCCTCGTTTTCTCTGTTATCCTCGTCAATGGTGTTTAAGATATTGGTAGTAACACCCATTATTACTTTCTTTCTTTCATCTCTCTTTCTTGCCATTGTTAGTTTGTGTCGAGTAAAAGATTATGATCGAGAAGAAAGTAAAAATTTTAACTAATACCCCCCCTCCCCCCCCCCCACAGAAACGGCGCCAAATTGTTTGATAAAAAAGTGTTAGGCTTTTTATTAAACTATTTAATGATGAAATAGAGGGTGAATCTTAGTTAAATATAATAAAATCTAGACAAAAAATTTGGACAGATTCGTGGAATGAGATCACGTTTAAGAGAAACGAAGATCCGACATGTGTTCAATGATTATCAATCAATGTTGTAATAATAACATGCCATAAATTTAGACAATGGCAATAAATAAAAGAAAGAGGAATTTATCACTCAAATATTAGATGGTTTAGGTGATTCCCCTTCCTCACATAGACGTGGGATAAATGTAAATTTGATGGATAATGAATCTTTGGATCTTGTTCACAAAGGATGAATAACGTGTGTGGAGCTATAGAATTAGTGAACAAGGCAATATTTGTATATTCTCCTTTTTCAACGCTTTACAAAAGTGCTATTGTCAAGCAGTGAAGATTTCCCTTTTTATTCTCTATCTTTTCCTATTTATAAAGGATATTCCCAAGAAATCCTAAAAGTACAAAATACTGTATGAAATATCCAAAGGAATATTCCTTGTGTCCATCCTAAATTTATCCTATTGTTAATTTTTTACTCCAGTTGCTCGTCCTTGACAATAGTCCTTCTGAGGACGATTTCCTGCTATTACGACGTGGTCGACCCCATGGTCGACCCTGTTTATCTACCGTTATCAAGTCGCCAAATTTAAACCAAAACACATCAATGTTTTCCCTAATTCATTTGTATTTTTCCAACGCTTCGAAATTGAAAGAGAAGGAAAAACGCTACAATGGGGATGATTTTTTTCCTTTCGTTTTCTAGTTTCGACAATGTGCTTTTCTACTTGCCTTTTTGGTTTAAATCATTGTTTTAGATCTTCAAATAAATGATTGCTGAAATTAATTTTTATTAGAGAAAATTTAGACATTAGCTGTAAAAGGTGATTCATTTACGTGATAATCATGAAGCATAACAACTAACAAGCCAATGTCCAAATCAGATTAGAGAAAAGTGTCATGCTTTGTTATTTACAAAAAGAAAATCCACTTCAATAAAAATGTCCAAACAATCTGCTTAAGTAACAAAAGTATATAAACAACTTGAAGAGTTAACAGTTTGGATTAAGATATAGTAAAAGTAGTTGGCAAGTTGCAATAGAAAATGAAGCAACTTGAGTTAGCACACTCACCAACCAACAAAATCACAAATATATTTAAATGAATGTGACAAACTTTGAGCAGCCTTATAAGGAACATTGGAGCAAGACAAAAGTATTTGGTGTAAATAACTCACCATTGCATTAAAATAATCTATGAAATACATCAAGCTAATTCAAAATGTGCAACATATTATATCATTATCTCCGAACAATATTATAATTAATAAATAAATAATCTCAACCTCACGTCTTTGTGATGGAGTGATAAGTATTCCTTCATGATTTCATCCTTAACCAACGGTTTCAGATTCAAGCCTCGAGTATGTTGTCACCTTGCTAGGGAGCACTTTACCCCAATATAAGACTTTTTAATGCGGATTCAAATTTAATCGAGCTCAGTACAAATACCAGGGTACACATAAAAAAGAAACACCTCTCCACGCCCCGCACTTTTTAGTTCAAGTTGTGTTTTATGATAAAGTGAAGAAAAGATATTTTTTTGGCTATCTTTATTAGAGAGGCATTAATATATAGCATGTGGAAGCTCCACAAGAGTGGAGTGTAACAAAACTATAAAATCTTGGTAGTACTATGTTTATTTAATTTTCAGCTTGACAAAGATAGAATGTATTACTTAAATTGTCTTGATTTCCATGGTAGGTAGGTAATAGTAGCATAACCAAATACTGGACTTACACCTATTGCTTTAATTAAGTTTACAAATTTGTTGCAAAAATATTTGTCAAATAATTACATTGGATTCCCTAAAAATATGTAAAAACACATAATAATTAATATTTAGAGGGGTCTTTATTTCCTTCATAAGAAATGCCAAAATAGCTCTATTTCTCAATTATCTATCCTGCGGTAAAAGAAAAACAATTAAATTTCACTAGCTTATAAGAAATGTATATAATAAAAATAAGCCAAATGATATGGGATAGGAAGGGATATAGTCTGACTTGCAGATATTCTCAAACCTTAAATTTAAGATATATGAAGAGAGTTTTGAGTTTAAAACACAAATTTAGTTAGTTGACTGATGATAGACGATAATTATGTATTTTAGTCGTATATTATATTTTAATTGAGTTTAAGCTTTAATTGATAACATTTTGCACTAATTGTGTGTTTATGCCTTGTAGGACTGATTTTAATCGATATAGATGTTATAGTATGAATTCAAACTATTTTGGAGCTTTGAAGTCTGAGTAAAAGATCAAGGATTAAGTTGGGATCATGTTCGGGGATCAACGGATGATAGTGCACTTTAAGAATGAAACGAAGAATCGAGGAGGTATACTGCGGATTGTCCAACAAAATACACATAACTTTTTGCTCAAATATCCATTTGGGCTCCACAATATATCATTGAAGGCTATTTAAAAAGGCTACAACTTTCATGTTTTATATTTTTTTAAATTTCTAAAGCCGGACTGCGCAGGGCCGCGTGTGGGGCGTCTCGACTCTGTAAATTGTTGCTGCCCTCAAATTGCATGCTCTCTGAAGTTCCCCATAAGAACACCGCGTGTTGCATCCTCATGTTGTGCGTGTCACGACCCAAAATTCACTAAGGGTTGTGATGGCGCCGGACACTACTGTTAGGCAAGCCAACGCTAATAAGTTAAATAAATTTCTATTTTAGTATTTATTGAAATTATTTCTTTTATACATTAGGACAATAAGTAATAAATCCCACTGAATAAATAATGATACCTTTAACAATTTCAAAATACTGAATAATCTCATAGATATCTCAGAATCCGGTGTCACAAGTGCATGAGCAATTTCTAGGAAACAATATAATACAATAACCGAGAAAACAAATGGGACAATAGAGAAAATACAATACAGTGAAAGAGACTATGCCGGCTACGGGTCGCCTCGAGAGATGCAGCTCACCTAAGTCTATGTATCCTCCATGCTGCTACGCCCATTAGGCCGCTAGAGGTACAAGTGCCTATTCCATAAAAATGCACAACAATTGTAGTATGAGTACAAAAACAACGTGTACTCAGCAAGTATCCCTCCTAATCTTTAAGAAGCAGAGATGAGAGGTCGACTTTGACACTTACTAGTGGTCCAATAATGATACACCAATAATATAATAAATCAAGGATTTTTTATGAACATGATTATAACTCAATAGAAAGAAGCAAGTATATTTTTTATATAGTTATCTCAAGCCAGGGAGAACAAATATCAATATTTATAATTTCTAAGGCAAAAATTACAAGCATGCGCAAATTATAGCGAGGTAGTACGACCCGATCGAACAAATACTCCCAGAGGATCGAATGGCACGAACCATAGATGCATCTATTTAATCTACCGATGCGTTCGGCCCGTTCCACAATATATAAATACATTCAAACAACCTATCAAGAACTCATCAAGGAGCAATTATCCAAGAAAAGGCAAATTTCTTTTTTTTTTAATCTAGAAACGATGACTAGTCTTTTATAGATTCATTTAAACATTTGATATGTTTTAAGAATTTTTTAATTGACAACAAAATTTCAAATATTACAAGTAAAGCATACTTTTGGGTCCTAAGCTATCACGACTTAAGTATAATAGTAGCTACGCATAAATTCTCGTCACTTCGTGCGTACGTAGCCCCCACAAATAGAAGCGCATAACCAATTAATTCATCTATGAGGACAATTCCCTCTTACAAGGTTAGAAAAGAGACTCACCTCGCTCCGAAGTTCCATAACCGGCATTTCATGCCCTTTCGAAGACTCAAATTGATGCATAACGCTCCAAAACTAGTCAATAATTATACAAATTTATTTATATAGGCTCAATTACTCATGATAATCCAATGTATAAAAAGTCTCAATTACTCATGATAATCCAATTTATAAAAAGTCTTAACCTAGATCAAAAAGTTGACAAAAATGCCCTCGGGCCCACGTGCCCGGATTCTGAAAATTTTCAAAGATAAAGTTTACCCACAACCTCACGAACTCAAATATGTAATTTACTCTTAATTTCATGTCCAAAATAATGGTCAAATTTTGAAAATACTAACTGTATAGGTTTTCCCCTCAACCCCAAATTTCTATCAATTTTTATGCTAAAATCTATACAAAATCAATGTATTTAACTCAAAACCAACGTAATCCACTTACCACATGTTTGGTGGTGAAATTGACAATTCCAAGTTTCTCCAAATCGGCCCCCATGGAGGAAAAATGGTGAAAAATGAGCCAAACCCTCATTTTTAAAAGAACACACTACCCAGCCCGCTTCTAGCACATGTGGTCACTTGATCGCTTCTGCGGTCCCGCAAGTGTGTTTTCAATTCCGCTTCTGCGGTCCCAGGCTCAATACCAAAAAATCGTTTATGCGGTCTCCTCAATGCAGATGCGCACTCGCACTAGCGGGTAAAGTTCCGTACCCGCGGTCACTGCCCTTCTCCGCCCAAATCACATTTGCAACCCCATAGCCGCTTCTGCGGCACCACACCTGCGGCAAAACCTCGCTGATTACACCAGATATCAGTTGCCTCAATTCTTCCTCAAATTTCAAAATTGATCCGTTAATCGTCCAGAATCCACCAGAGGCCCTCGGGACCTTAATCAATCATACAAACCAGTCGCAAGATATAATGCAGACCTGCTCGAGGCCTCAAATCACATCCAACAAAGTTGAAATCATGAATCACACTCCAATTCGAGCATTATGAACTTTAGAACTTCAAACTTCTACATTCGATGCCGGAAACTATGAAATCACGTTCGATTGAACTCAAATTTTGCACACTAGATATGTTTGACATTACAGACCTACTTCAACTTCCGAAATTGGAATCCGACCCCGATATAAAAAAATCCACTTCCGGTCAAACTTCTCAAAAACCTTTAAATTTCTAACTTTAGCCAAATGACCAAAATGACATACGGACCTCTAAATCCATTTTTGATCGCGCCCCCAACACCAGAACCACCATACGAAGCTATTCCCGAACTCGAAATCCCAAACAAATATCGATTTCATTGCAATGCACTTTAACCCAATCTTATGAAATTTTTTCAAAATGCTAACTACCATTATAGGTGTCGAAATGCTCCCGGGTTATCCAGAACCCGATCCGGATATATCCAAAATCATAAGATAAACCATTTGGAACCTTCAAACCCCATTCCGAGGTCGTTTACTCAAAAACCAAACTTAGTCAATTCTTTCAACTTCAAGCTTTTTTAAAATGAGAATTCTTTTTCCAAATCCAATCTGAACTTTCTGAATTCCGATCCGACCATACATACAAGTCATAATGTCTTAAGTGGAGCTGCTCATGGCCTTAAACTGTCGAACGAGGCGCTAGAGCTCACAACGATCGATCGTCTCATTACAGTGCGCTGTGCAAATTTTATAGAGCCAGAGTCCTATTTCGCGCGAGAGAAGGTGTTTTTGTCTTGGTATAAATACATGTAAAAATATTATTTTTATAATTTTGGACAAACGTTTGACCTAGGGAGAGCACAAAGCCGCCGTGGAGGCCGGGTTTCATCCTTTCTTCCACCAAACTTAGTAATTTTTATGTTTCTTTATATGATATGTTTTTTGGATACCATTTCTATGTGGAACTAAACTTCACGTTCTATGGTTGTGGTTCTTTCATGATTATTATTATTTGGATATTGATTTTGCTTTTTTTTTTGACTTATCATATTGGTATATTTATTCAATCTTGTGCTTAATTATTTGATTTCTTGATCACCAACTAATACTATTTACGATTCTAGAGTTGAACTCGAAGTGAGAATTCTAGATTGCATATAGGATTGAGTAGAGCAGTTTCTTAAATCTGGGCATCGTGGAACGAATTCGTGGTTAGGATAGATATATAATTAATTGCTTTGCTTGGTTGATTTACAGGAGTTACAAATGCGTTCTTGCTAGTTCTAATTTTATAGACATAATAGGTTAGCATGAATAGGCGAGTAAAACTCGACAGATTCTTATGAGCGATAGTAACCCTGTTAAACTAGATAAATTAGTTAGTCAATTCACTTGAAGAATACAATATGATTATTAGATTGCCTATAACCCTAGATCGTTTTCATCACATTGATAATATAAAAATCTGCTCTTCCTCTGCTCGACATTTATTATTTGTTTTTATTTATTTTAATTAGTTTAGAACCAATTACTTCTAATTTTAATTCTTGTTTAGATAGTTAGGATAGTCTAGTTTAGTTAATAGCTATTAAGAAGTCTTCGTGCTCAATCTCTACATTAAACTATATTTAAGTATATATATATATAGAGACACTAATATACTTTATTCACTTGTTGATAAAAGTATATCTCTTTTGGCTTCAACTTGATGTGCTTTATTTTTCTCATTCGACAGACAAGGACTAATAAATGAAGAGATTTAATAACTAATAAGTATTAACATCGCTATCTCGTCAAATAACAAATGAAAATATGTTTAACGTACTAATGCTTTATACTAATATAAGTAAAATCAACTTGGTTAACTAAACTGAAATGCTGCACTTGGAAATTAGTGGCAGGCTTTCAATATATTATTATTATTGGAGTTGTGGTCCCTTTCATCATATCCCAAGTCCCACACTACTAATAAATGCAATATTTTAGCCAAAGTTCAATAGTTTCTTTGGAAAATATCTAAGCATATTAAGAAGATTCTACGAAGGATAAAAAAAGAACAAATTGATATTTATGTATTTGGTTCCTCCCTGAAACATATAATATCTCATAGACTTTTTGGCTATCTTTGCAAACTAAAAGACTCTTTTTCGAGGCATGAATAACTCAAGGATGGACTTTATTTTTGAAGAAAGTTTCACTTTTGTGATGATGGTTAATTCATGATCATAAGTGAATTCAAAATTTAATTTTATTTATTTAACTTTTATATATTTTACTAAATTTATTGCATTAATAAAATATTATAGTATTAGAATTTAATATACGTTAAAATTTAGTAATTTTTCCAAAATTATATTTAGGTTTCGTATAAAAAATATTGAGTTCAGTTAAATTCATAAAACGCATACGACGACAACCTCTTCTCATTATGGTTATTGTTAATAGCAACGATAATAATGATTTTAGAATTGTCTAAGTGGGGCTTTGGTTCACCGATGATGATTATGGTAATTGCAATGATATTGATGATAATGTCTAAGAATTAGTTGGTGAATAAAAAGTCTTAGAAATAGTTTTTTTTTCTCCTTTCCAAAAGAACTTAGAATTGGTAATTTGATTCTCTGTGTCTTGAGAATATATTCCCAAATTCTTGCGATGTGGCAATTATTGAGGAGAAAGTTCTTGAAATACTCTTTTCTACGATCACTTTGAGTTATATATCCATAATTTACAAATACTCATTGCATCCCCAAAAGATATCGTAATTCAAAGTATAAATGTCAAAGTATTTAATTGATCATACTATAGGATTTTTGAAGATTAATTCTTAATTTTATAGAAATACATAAAACATTTTCAAGAAATTACGCTTCAAAAATTACATCAATAATACCATATATTTCAAAATATTCGAAAAAATATTAATAAATAAAAGTCATTTACCTTGGCAAAGAGTATCATTTTTCCAGACGAGAAAGTATTGAACTTCAACTATGTTTATCACAATTTATCACGATAATGACTTCAAGTTTATCAATATGGTAAGTGGGATATATTGTGGATTTTATCTAAACAATCTTTTAATTTGCTTTTATATGATTTGCTGAATGGTTATTACAACTTTTATATCTTTTTATATAAAAGTCCCCACTTAGTTAATTGTTTCTAAGTAATCAATCACAAGTAGGAAGCTTTTTTGGCTTTACATTTGGTTATTGCAATATTTTTTTTAAAATTTACATCTTAAAATTAGACAATCGATTGCAGTTGCAACACAATGTAGATTCTCAAAATTGAATGGTATGATTTACGAAGGTCCTTACAACGTTGCATTAACTATTTTCCTTGTCCTTTTTGTTTTTTGTTTTTGTTCAACAGACAAAACAGCTATTAAGTTAATTACGAACTATGATAATCTCTTATTTGAAAGAGGTCATCAATGAAGTCCCTAAATGATTAAAAAAAAAAATTAAATGGATTTGGAACATTCCTTCTTCATTAACTTATAATATATGGTAGAGTTATAATATTTTAGTTCTACATTACAACAATCAGTAACGGGACCAGTGAAATGAACAAAGATGTAAAGCTTGATACACAAGTTATCCATAAGAGAGAGAGAGTTTCAAGTACAAATGATCTATTATCTAAGGAAATAGGGAGATAGACAAAGATGTTATACATTGTATTGGAGCGGGATGTGTGAAGTGGAGGTTAGCATCCGGTGTTTTATGTGACAAGAATGTGCCTCCTTAATGACTAATTTTACAGAGTGGTGGTTAGAACAACTATGTTGTATGGGGCTAATAATGGCCAGTCAAAAACTTGCTTGTCCAGAAGATGAAAATGTAACAGAGATGAGGATGCGTGTGCATACCGGGATGGATACGATTAGGAATAAAATATCCGGACTAGAGTAGGAGTGTCTCCGGTAAAGGACATAATGGGGGAAGCTAGACTTAGATGGTTTGAGTAAGAGGAGAAATACATATGCCTCAGTAAGAAGTTGTGAGAGGTTGGTGCTGGAGGGGCTGAAAAGAGGTAGAGGTAGGCCGGAGAAGTATTGGGAAGAGGTGATTAGGCATGATATAACGTTACTTCAACTCACCGAGGATATGACCCTTGATAGGAAGGTGTGGAGGTCGAGAATCAAGGTATACAGCTAGTAGGTAGTCGAGAATATTAGTGTTAGACTTGTATTCTGTTATTGTAAGATGTATTACATGTTGTTCCTTTCGTTATGTTTTCTTACTATCTTGTTGTAGTTATTGCTGGTGATAATACTTTTTTCTCCTCTTTTGTGAGCCGATGGTCTATCGAAAACAACCTCTCTAATTTCTGCCTTCAAGATGGGGGTAAAGTTTGCATACACATTACCATCTCCAGACCCCACATGTAGAATTACACTAAGTTTATGATGTTACAACAACGACAACCATTGTAACTTCACAAGTAGGGTCCGGGGAGGAAAAGTGAATATGCGGACCTTACCCCTACCCCGAGGGAATAGAAAGGTTATTTCTGAAAGATCGGCTCAAGAAGACGAACAGAGATAATAAATCGGTACCGTTAACAGAAATTACAAAAATAATAACAGCAACATAAGGACCAGGATATAGATGAAAAACAATAACTAACAAGTAAATAAAGCACGGTACTAGAATAGTATGAACACAACATTAACCACTAGCAATCTAATACAAAATCATATCAAACTAGTCTCACACCTGGAACGATATAGAAAAATGCTCAATTTCCTCCTAACCTACAACCCTAATGCTTTACCTCCACACCTTTCTATACCCTGTCTGATCAACTCTCCCAAATAATTCTTAGGCCGCCCTCTACCTCTTCTCGTACCAGCCAAAATCAATCCATCACACCTCTTTACCGGGGCTTCTAGGCTTCTCCTTCGCATGTGCCAGAACCGTCTGAGTCTCGTTTCCCGCATCTTGTCATCCATAGGAGTCACACCTACCTTCTCCCAAATATCTTCATTCTTAAACTTATCTATCCTAGTGTGCCTGCACATCCACGTCAATATCCTCATTTCTACTATTTTTATCTTTTGGATATGCGAGTTCTTAACTAGACAATATTTTTGCCCCATACAACATAGCTGGTTGTGATGACTTGGCCCATCATCACGAGAGTTACCACCCCGTTACCTTCATTTATGTATTTTATATTTCTATATCTGTGTTAAAGTCTATCGGATAGATTGGGATTGATTCTGGTTGGAAATAAGGCATATAGCCTTTTAGAGTGAAGTTTGTTTATGAAAAATCAACTTGAAGTTGACTATGTGGTTAGAGAGCTCGGAATCGAATTCCAATGATTTGGTTAGCTTCAGGAGGTGAATTGTGACTTACAGGAGCGATCGGAATTGAATTTGGAGGTCCTGTGTAGAAACAGGCTTGAATTGGCTAAGTTGGAATTTTGGAAAAATTCGAACGTTAGGTGAGATTTTGATCCGGGAGTCAGAATGGAATTCCGACAGTTGCAGTAGCTTTATTAGGTGATTTTGGATATGTATGTAAATTTTCAAGTCATTTGAACATATTTTGGTCCGGTTTTTGATAAAGTGTAGGTTTCGAAAGTTTTGGTTGAATCTTAGGCTTGAACCGACCTTAATTTGATGATTCGTGTGTTTGAGGGTGTGTTTTTATGATTGAAACAAGTTCGTGAGATGATTTAGAGTGGATTCATATTTTTGGTTGAGATCCCGGGGGCCTAGGGATATTTTTGAAGGGTCAATCGGTTGAAATTTGAAGTTTTGGAACTGCTGGTATTATCTGCAGCAGTAGTTCCGCTTCTACGGATGGGAAACCGCAGAAGCGGCCCCGCAGAAGCGACCAAGTGGTCGCAGAAGCGATCAGAGGATGGTTTGGGCAATTCCGCAGAAGCGAAAGATTTCTCGCAGGGGCGGGCTCGCAGAAGCGAGCCCTTGTACGCAGAAGCGAGGTTAGGTGTCTGGGAATATCGCAGAAGCGGAGAGGCGACCGCTGAAGCGGTCTCGCAGGTGTGAGACCTTGGCCGCAGAAGTGGTCCTCGCTAGTTATTGAATTGTCGCAGAAGAGACGGATAAACCGCAGAAGCGGTCTCGCTTAAGCGAAGAAGGATCCACACAAGCGGAAAAAACATCAGTGATTAAAGAAACATAGGCGTTCGAATTTCAGAATGTTATAACACATTGGGGCTTTGATATAAGAGGCGATTTAGGCAATTTTGAGGAGAAAATCGAGGGAATTCATCGGGTAAGCATTTATGGACTCAATTTATGTTATTACATTGTTAAATTATGGAGTTAACACCTGAAAATGGAGGATTGGAGGTGTATTAATGGAGGTTTTTGCTCTAAGCCTGGGTTACTGAAAATCATTGATTTGAATGGGCAAATGGAGTCGGATTTTGATAACTTTATATGTATGGACTCATATCGAGATAAGGATTCTGAAAATGTAACTTTTGTAATTTTTCGAGAAGTGGACCCGAGGGTCGGATTTTGGCAACTTCGTGGTTTTGGTGTAATTTGACTTGTTTCGATTGGATTATGTTCCTTTAACCTATTTTGATGTATTCTTATTGGTTTTGATCCGATTTGGCATTCGAGGTTGCGAGGCAAGCGCAAGGCGAGCTAGGACTTTTGCCGATTCGAGGTGAGTGATGGTAATAAATGATGTACTTAGGGTTTGAAACCCCGTATTTGCACTATACAGTGCTATGCTGAGATGAAACACGCGTGGTGGTATTATGACTGAGGATTTGGACTTGGTCCTTCCCGAATGATAGTTTAATATGCATAATGACTGAGACTGGGCTTATATCTGTATATTTGGGCTAGTAGCCATGTTTGGAGCCTTGTGCTTATCTGTAGAATATTAGGGAAGCATGTAGAGCTAAATGACCCCTATATCATGTTGAACACATACTCTCAGTCGTATTCATAGTTGTAAAGCATGTCATTAACCAGTACTAGATGTGTACTTTAAGTGAGAATACCTGGGGTTCAATACCCTTTTCTAGCTGAGTGGGCCCGAGAGGCCGAGTCTATATTGACTGAGAGGGGTCGAGGACCCATTGTGAGGTATGGATATATATACCGGATCGGGCTGCACGCCGCGATATAGATATATATATATATATATATATATATATATATATATATATATATATATATATATATATATATATATATATATATATATATATATATATATATATATATATATATATATATGTATCGGACTGCACGCCGCAGTAATATATGTGTGGATCGGAATGCACGCCGCAGTATCATAGCGTTTGGGCTGAAGGAGCCCCTCCGGAGTCTGCACACACCCCCAGTGAGTGCACTATATATTATTGGATCGGGCTGTGCGCCGCAACAGTATATACATATACATATATTGGATCGGACATCACGCCGCATCACTATATATATAAATTAGATCGGGTTGCATGCCGCAGCATTATATATACATATATATATTGGATCGGGCTGCACGCCGCAGCAGGACTAGATCAGTGTTGGATCAGTGTGAGACAGTAGTGGACTGTAACTAGACTTATCATTGTAAAGATGACTTACCTGTACGGTTATTCTAGAACTGTTTAGTGATAATGCAGGTGTTCTTACTTTCAGTTATTATTTATTATTGCTATTCACCGAGTTGAAAGATACTCACCCACACTCCCTGCACTTTATGTGCAGATACAGGTGTTCAGGAGGACAGTTAAGCTATACGCAGCTGCTATTTTACTGTTATCCGAGGAGACATCGAGGTAGCTGCCGGCATCCGCAGGACAGATCTCTCTCCTTTCTTCCATTTATGCCTTTTATTATTCTATCTAGACTTGGATTGTATATGATGTTTTCCTTATGTTAGAGGCTCAGACTTGTGACACTGGATTCGTTGGGCTGTATTTCATGTAATTTGTTTCCGCATTTGTTGTTTAATATTATGAAAATAGGCTATTAACTCTAATGCAGCAGTATATACATATATATATATTGGATCGGACTGCACGCCGCATCACTATATATATAAATTGGATCGGGTTGCACGAAGCGCTTGGGCTGAAGGAGCCCCTCCGGAGTCTGCAGACACCCCCAGTGAGTGCACTATATATTAATGGATCGGGCTGCACGCTGCAGCAGGACTTGATCAGTGTTGGATCAGTGTGAGATAGTAGTGAACTGAAATCGGACTTATCATTGTAGAGATGACTTACCCTCACGGTTATTCTTAGAACTGTTTAGTGATAGTACATGTGTTCTTATTTTCAGTTTTTATTTATTATTATTACTCACTGAGTTGAAAGATACTCACCCTACTCCCCTGCACTTTATGTGCAGATACAGGTGTTCGGGAGGGTAGTTGAGCTACCCGCCGCTGCTACATTTTTGTTATTCAGAGGAGACTTCGAGGTAGCTGTCGACGTCCGTAGGACCCAATCTCTCTCCTTTCTTCCATTTATGTCTTTTATTATTCTTTCTAGACTTGGATTGTATAGGACGTTTTCCTTCTGTTAGAGGCTCAGACTTGTGACACCGAATTCATTGGGCTGTATTTCATGTAACTTGTTTCCACATTTGTTGTTTAATATTATGTGTCACACCTCCTTTTGGCGCACCCGCGAGAGCGCGTGGGAGTTTTTCCAATTAAAGGACAATCGAAACGGGATTTATTTATTTAGTTCAGAGTCGCCACTTGGAAAAATAATGGTGTTCCAAGTCACCGGTTTTAATCCCGAACCGAAGAAATTTATGACTTTGTATTACAGTCTGCGAAATTAGAAACCTGGATAAGGAATTCTGTTAACCCGGGAGAAGGTGTTAGGCACTCCCGGATTCCATGGTTTTAGCACGGTCGCTCAACTGTAATTTTTGTTTCTATCTGATTTCTTTATATATTTTTATTTATGTGCTTTAATCTCTGTGCAAATTTTAACTTTTAACCGCTTTTGATTATTATTATTATTATAAGAATTATTATTATTATTATTTTAACAAAGAATTGCAACGTTGTGAAAATGTATTTCGAACCACGTCGCACCAGTGCACCCGTGGTTGTCAACACATTTCGACTCCGTTGAGATTTGGATTTGAGTCACATAAATGTGCACTCGAGTTTAAGGAGATAAGATTATTAAATACGCGCCTAAAGATACTAACGCGTTTTGTGTTCGGGAAAGGCCGTGGAATCCGCTAAACAAGCACATCCCGGAATCTAAACATTTTTCGTAATAATTGTCTGTTGAGGGCCCCGCAATTTGCATGTTATTTTGGCGAGGCTCGTCTCGCTTATTGTTTAAGGGCTCATTACCCTTTTATTGTTTATTGTTTTAAATGAATTACAACGTAGTGGAAACGTATCTCGAACCACGTTGCACCAGTGCACCCGTGACTTTTGACACGTTTCGACTTCATTGAGATTTAGATTTGGGTCACATAAATGTGCACCCGTATTTGAGAAGGTAGTATTAGAATACGTGATTAAAGCAACTACGCATTTATTATCTTTGGAGAACACCGTAAAATTCGCTATACGGTTGATCCCGAAGTCTAAGTATTTTTATATATATACATTTATGAGGGCCCCGCAATTTGTATAATTTTGTTAGGCGAGGCTCATCTTATTTTATTAAAGGCCAATCCTAAAGTGACTACGATTTCTACTCTACCCCTTGTCTCAAATAATAAAAGCAATATCCTAATTGATAAATAAGTTGGATTGTATCATGTAAAACTATATACGCAAACTTTAAATTAGGCCTCAAATCAGATTATTCCCTCATGGCCTATGTCTTTAAAGATATAATTACAGTCAACTTCGTTATCAATCCCAAACAAGAAATACCCAACAACAAAATCATTCTAACAACATTACTCAAAAGTAATTCAATATCAATCTATGAGGACATTGCAAACACGAGCAATTAAACCCAAATAACAAGAAAGAAGCAAAGTAAACAAGATATATTCAATGAAAGTATAAACCAAATCTTCGCAAATAGTTAAAACAATAACATAAAGGATAAGGAAGAACCGACCTTAAAAGAAGCTTTCTTTATATTTAGCCTTTGTTCGGATGTACGAGTAAGCAACGAAGATGAGAAACTAAATGGAAAATCCATGAAACGTCAACAATGGAAATGACGAGCAATATACTTGGAACCTCGGATTGGACTACGAACGGGATCGGAACCTCTTGTCTGAACACGAGCATCTCATTGCAAATCCGATTTTTTGTTTCGATTTTTCTTCCTCTTGAAGTAAAATCTAATCAAAGTAAAAAATGGTATACCTTTCCAGTATTATGATATCGTTCTCCATATTTATGAGTGTATGTGTGGCATAAAATTCTTAAGAATGAGAGGGTCTACGCCATTTTTAGTTGTTTCTGTCGCTGTATATTACTTGTATGCAGAATGTATATCGTGTATACAACTCTCTCCAAATTCCGTTTTTCTCTCCTCTTTTCTTTTTCCAGTCCCGTTTTTCCTCCTTGCTGCCGTTCTTTCTTCTTTATGAAGAAGAAAAAGCCGTAACCTTTTTTCCTTTCTTCTTCCGTTTTTTTTCTTTTTGTTTTTCTTCTTCTTTTTCAAGAAGAAGATGTATCTTCTTTCAAAATTTTTTCTTTCTTCTCTTTTAACTCCTTTCTTTGTTTTTTGAATCTCTCTTTTCAAATTTTCTCCGTTTTCGTTTTTCCATCTTTGCTTGCCGTCTCCTTCTTTCTTTTTAAAGGAGATGTATAGTACATCTCTATATTGTTTTTTTTTTTAAATTTAGTCCCATATTGTTTTTGTCTTTTTCTTTTGTTTTTTACTTTCTTTTGTCATTTTCTAATTTATTCCCATCCCCCATTACCTATTGTCCCCCTAGTGTGTGCATGTGTGAGTATGGGTTGGTTTTGTCCGTGTCTCCCTTAGTGTAGTGGACTCGGATTATTACGGGCTAGGTTCGAAAATTATAAAACCGGGTAGTTTGAACCCGAATATTATTCTTCGCCCGAAACCGAGAATGGTGTTATTTAACTAATCCTAGGTAATCAAAATAACTATAATACTCATAATTAAAATAAAACTATTTTTTTATATTTTTCAAGTTTGAAATAACTACAAAATATTAATGAAACTATTTTTTTTATTATTTTCGTTTTTATAAAAAGATAAAAATATAAAGTACTATTTTTATATTTTTCAAGTTTAAAATAACTACAAAATATTAATGAAACTATTTTTTTTTTATTATTTTCGTTTTTTAATAAGCTAAAAATATAAAATACTATTTTTGCATTTTTCAAGTTTAAAATGACTACGAAACATTAATAAAACCATATTTTTGTTATTTTTCATTTTGAGGTAAAAATAAAGTAAAAGAGTCAAATTTAGCTAAAATAGCTATATTAAAACTAAACTAAATATTTTACGCTAAAAATATAAAAATCTCGGGGAGGGTCAAAAATCACGCGTTTACAGCTGCCCCTCTTTGACTGAAAACACAAAGAGTTTTCAGACAAAGAACGACTAGACAAGTGTTTTTGACCCGACCCTTATTCGGAGGGACTAAACTAAAAGAAGAGGAATGTGACCGAGCCCTTGTATCTGAGCTGCCTACATATCCTTGGCTATAAAGGAATCAGGCCACGTGTAGTTCGAAGTGAGTAAGAAAATGGAGTAACCGAGGTGGAGAGCCAGTCGAGGTGTCGTTCCGTCGAGGTTCCGTCCCATCGAAGTTCCGGTCCGTGGTCCCTGCTATTACATCAAAAATCAAAACATGAGAAAGACTAACTAAGCCTATCAGCTACTAGTTACAAGATTCCTATCTATAAGTCTTCCGAAGCTTGATCTTGAGTATTGGTTGGTGCTTCATGCGGACTCTAAATTTGAACCTTGATACTTGCTAGTTGCAGGTGCTGCTTTTCGAATCAAGACCAGGTATACAATGCTTGTGACCTCGGCCATGTCTTGAGCATGCCACATCTTTCATCAACTTCTGCATTTTGGATTGGCTTCATGCCTCTTTTTTTTCTTTTTGTTTATTGTGACTAAACTTCTGTTGATCCCCTCGGACTGTTGACTCGCATTCTGGTTGCCTTCCTTCTGATTCATGCTGGGGATTTCCGTTACACTCTGCCGCTTTCTTTAAACAACTTCAAAATAAATCGCCACTCCATTCTTCAGGCGGGCTCCCTGACTTCAACTACAATTTCAAAATTAAATTGCCACTCCATTCTTCAGGCGGGCTCCCTGACTTCCACTACAACTTCAAAATAAATCGCCACTCCATTCTTCAGGCGGGCTCCCTGACTTCAACTACTACTTCAAAACTAAAATCGCCACTCCATTCTCCAGGCGGGCTCCCTGACTTCAACTACTACTTCAAAATAAAATTGCCACTCCATTCTCCAGGCGGGCTCCCCGACTTCAACTACTATTTCAAAAATAAAATCGCCACTTCATTCTCCAGGCGGGCTCTCTGACTTCAACTACTACTTCAAAATAAAATCGCCACTCCATTCTCCAGGCGGGCTCCCTGACTTCAACTACTATTTCAAAATAAAATCGCCACTCCATTCTTCAGGCGTGATCCTTGTTGCCTTCCTTTTGATTATGAACTCGAATTCATGCTGGGGATTTCTGTTACACTCAACTGCTTAAAAATAAATCGCCACTCCATTTTTCGGGCGGGCTCCCTGACTTCAACTACAACTTCAAAATTAAATCGCCACTCCATTCTTCAGGCGGGCTCCCCGACTTCAACTACAACTTCAAAATAAATCGCCACTCCATTCTTCAGGCGGGCTCCCTGACTTCCACTACAAATTCAAAAATAAATCGCCACTCCATTCTTCAGGCGGGCTCCTGACTTCAACATCAACTTAGAAAAAAACGCCATTCCATTCTCCAGGCGGGCTCCCTGACTTCAACTACAACTTCAAGATTAAATCGCCACTCCATTCTCCAGGCGGGCTCCCTGACTTCAACTACAACTTCAAAATAAAATCGCCACTCCATTCTCCAGGCGGGCTCCCTGACTTCAACTGCAACTTCAAAATTAAATCGCCACTCCATTCTCCGGGCGGGCTCCCTGACTTCAACTACAACTTCAAAATAAAATCGCCACTCCATTCTCCAGGCGGGCTCCCTGACTTCAACTACAACTTCAAAATAAAATCGCCACTCCATTCTCCAGGCGGGCTCCCTGACTTCAACTACTACTTCAAAATAAAATCGCCACTCCATTCTCCGGGCGGGCTCCCTGACTTCAACTACTACTTCAAAATAAAATCGCCACTCCATTCTCCGGGCGGGCTCCCTGACTTCAACTACTACTTCAAAATAAAATCGCCACTCCATTCTTCGGGCGGGCTCCCCGACTTCAACTACTACTTCAAAATAAAATCGCCACTCCATTCTCCAGGCGGGCTCCCTGACTTCAACTACTACTTCAAAATAAAATCGCCACTCCATTCTCCAGGCGGGCTCCCTGACTTCAACTGCAACTTCAAAATAAAATCGCCACTCCATTCTCCAGGCGGGCTCCCTGACTTCAACTACAACTTCACAACTAAATCGCCTTCCTTTGCTTCTTGTACCGTTTTATTCTTGCTGCCTCGTCTCTTGAACCATCATTTCTCCTAAATTTCCTTGTTTCGGAATTGCTTTCTTCCTGGGTCGTGTTGCTTTCCCTCCTGACTGATGGGGATATCTTTAGAACTGTTTACTTGCCTGCTGAGGACAATGACGCTGGGAAAATTTTCCTTCATTCCCTCATTTCCTTTGATTCATGCGCTTGAATTTGCGCTGGGATCTCTTGTTGTAACCTTCTACTTTACGGTGGGTTACTGGTTTCAAGGCCTGCAATGCAAAGACTGAAGACTTGCCTTTTGTTATACAGGTAGGCGCCTGCTTTTAGTAGCAACTTTTGAATTAAAAAAAAATGCATTCTGGTAATAATTTATGAAATATGCAAAGGACAATGTAAAATAAAACAAACGTAAAATATCCTATTCGAGGGCGGATAGTCCCATCGTATTCTATTC
This sequence comes from Nicotiana noctiflora, assembly GCA_032618575.1. Taxonomy (NCBI): domain Eukaryota; kingdom Viridiplantae; phylum Streptophyta; class Magnoliopsida; order Solanales; family Solanaceae; genus Nicotiana; species Nicotiana noctiflora. Next base: position 38,019 of record JASVEL010011191.1, read on the forward strand.
GAGGGCGAATACTCCCATCGTATCCTATTCGAGGGCGGATACTCCCATCGTATTCTATTTGAGGGCGAATACTCCCATCGTATTCTATTCGAGGGCGAATACTCCCATCGTATTCTATTCGAGGGCGAATACTCCCAATGTATCCTATTCGAGGGCGAATACTCCCATCGTATTCTATTCGAGGGCGAACACTCACATTGTATCATATTCGAGGGCGAATACTCCCATTGTATTCTATTCGAGGGCGAATACTCCCATCGTATTCTATTCGAGGGCGAATACTCCCATCGTATCCTATTCGAGGGCGAATACTCCCATCGTATCCTATTCGAGGGCGAATACTCCCATTGTATCCTATTCGAGGGCGAATACTCCCATTGTATCCTATTCGAGGGCGAATACTCCCATTGTATTCTATTCGAGGGCGAATACTCCCATCGTATTCTATTCGAGGGCGAATACTCCCATCGTATCCTATTCGAGGGCGAATACTCCCATCGTATCCTATTCGAGGGCGAATACTCCCATCGTATCCTATTCGAGGGCGAATACTCCCATCGTATCCTATTCGAGGGCGAATACTCCCATTGTATCCTATTCGAGGGCGAATACTCCCATTGTATCCTATTCGAGGGCGAATACTCCCATTGTATCCTATTCGAGGGCGAGTACTCCCATTGTATCCTATTCGAGGGCGAATACTCCCATTGTATCCTATTCGAGGGCGAATACTCCCATCGTATTCTATTTGAGGGCGAATACTCCCATTGTATCCTATTCGAGGGCGAATACTCCCATCGTATTCTATTCGAGGGCGAATACTCCCATTCGTATTCTATTCGAAGGCGAATACTCCCATCGTATCCTATTTGAGGGCGGATACTCCCATCGTATTCTATTTGAGGGCGAATACTCCCATCGTATCCTATTCGAGGGCGAATACTCCCATCGTATTCTATTCGAGGGCGAATACTCCCACCGTATCCTATTCGAGGGCGAATACTCCCATCGTATCCTATTTGAGGGCGGATACTCCCATCGTATTCTATTTGAGGGCGAATACTCCCATTGTATCCTATTCGAGGGCGAATACTCCCATTGTATCCTATTCGAGGGCGAATACTCCCATTGTATCCTATTCGAGGGCGAATACTCCCATTGTATCCTATTCGAGAGCGAATACTCCCAACGTATTCTATTCGAGGGCGAATACTCCCATCGTATTCTATTCGAGGGCGAATACTCCCATCGTATCCTATTCGAGGGTGAATACTCCCATCGTATCCTATTCGAGGGCGAATACTCCCATTGTATCCTATTCGAGGGCGAATACTCCCATTGTATCCTATTCGAGGGCGAATACTCCCATTGTATCCTATTCGAGGGCGAATACTCCCATTGTATCCTATTCGAGGGCGAATACTCCCATCGTATTCTATTTGAGGGCGAATACTCCCATTGTATCCTATTCGAGGGCGAATACTCCCATCGTATTCTATTCGAAGGCGAATACTCCCATCGTATTCTATTCGAAGGCGAATACTCCCATCGTATCCTATTTGAGGGCGGATACTCCCATCGTATTCTATTTGAGGGCGAATACTCCCATCGTATCCTATTCGAGGGCGAATACTCCCATCGTATTCTATTCGAGGGCGAATACTCCCACCGTATCCTATTCGAGGGCGAATACTCCCATCGTATCCTATTTGAGGGCGGATACTCCCATCGTATCCTATTCGAGGGCGGATACTCCCATCGTATCCTATTCGAGGGCGAATACTCCCATTGTATCCTATTCGAGGGCGAATACTCCCATTGTATCCTATTCGAGGGCGAATACTCCCATTGTATCCTATTCGAGGGCGAATACTCCCATTGTATCCTATTCGAGGGCGAATACTCCCATTGTATCCTATTCGAGGGCGAGTACTCCCATTGTATCCTATTCGAGGGCGAATACTCCCATTGTATTCTATTCGAGGGCGAATACTCCCATTGTATCCTATTCGAGGGCGAATACTCCCATGATATCAATGTATGAAAGTGAACAAACATGAGATGTCCTGTTCGAAGGTGGACAAACCTGAAACATCCTATTTGAAGGTGGACAAACCTGACACGTCATCTTGAATTGCCTTCCTCGTTTCTCCGAGAAAATTTTCAACAACGGCAGAAAATTTTCTGCCCCAGTATTGGTGTTCTTCCTTGTGGCATGACTTTCTGCTATCAATAGCATTTTCTTTCCCTGTTTCAAATCAATGAAAATTTGTTAGTTCAAAACATTATGAGCGGTTCTGCCGCTCCTGTGGAGTGGTTTTTTCCTTTTCTCCTTTTCCTCGCTCGGGGTTCCCAAAACATTGTTGGGGAATGATTTCATTTGCTGGAGATGATATTCCTGCTGGTTATGGGTTTTTCCATTTATCCCTTCCCCGTTCTCAACTTGCTGGGGGTTATTTTGTTGAAGGTGAGATTTCCTTTCTTCCTTTACCACTCTGTGTTGTCCGACCACCTCGGAACTTGCTGAAGATAACACTGCTGGTGGATTTGCATTTCATTCTTCTTGAAGGCTGTTGAGGATGACACTGGTTCGAAGACCATTTCCCTTAAGACTTTCCTTCTTCCCCAAGTGGGTATTGACTTCCGAAAAATTTTCAAACTGAAAAGAAAATTTTCTGCCCCAGTTTAATAATCTTCTTTGCACCATACTTCTCTGCCGTCAATGGCATTTCCTTGCCTTGCATAATAATTGGAAAATTGGTGGTAAGTTTTGAAGTCATTTCTCACTATGTTTTGACTAGACAGACTTTGACGGGGGAAGTTTTTGACAAAAAGAGAAAAATAAAAAGAAACAACAAATAGAAGACAGAGGAGAACCGACTCTCTAACAAGAAACGCTATAAAACTTATCAAACGCGGATACCAACTCTACTGGTCATGACATGCACATATGGCCTATCCTCCGTCGTTAATCGCCTTTCACAATTTCTGTCTCGTGATTTCCATCTGATTATCACCTTTATTCGACTTGTAGTGCCCGACGGGTTTTCACTTTCAAGCTTCTCTCATTTTGATTTTCTCTCACCTTTCGTCGCCTTATGGTGCCTGTGAAGGTTTTCACCGGTAAGACTCTCTCATTTGTATCACTTTTAGCTAGGGATTGGGGTGTCACTGCTAAGACTCTCTCGTGTTTCCTTTCTGCTGGGAATCAAAGTATTTTCTGCTGAGAATCAGAGTGTTATACTCTGATAGGACTCTCTCACTCGCCTGACGTGGCATTTTTTGAAGACTGATCAGAAGGTCTTTCTGGACCGTAATGTGGGATTTGGACAGGGTTAGAAATAAATGGTATTGAAAGCTCAAAACAAAATCAATTTTGGGTTCAAAATTTACAACCTTCGGACCTAAATTTATTTATAATCAACACAATTTTTCTTTGCCCCAGTTTTTACTTGGGGAATTTTTATTACTTTATTTACACTATGACCGAGCTGTGAAGCGCCTACGTATCCTCTTTGAGGAATCAGGTCAAACGTAGTTCCCAGTTCCTTCTTTTCATTTTTTCATCATTTTTTCATTTTTGTTTCTTTTCTTTTTCGTTCCTTTTTGGTTGTTTTTGTTTTTCTCTTTTTCTTTCTTTATCTTCCCCATTTGTGTTTCTAATTTTGGTACCGACTCCGAAGGAGGGGTATGAAAGAAATCAAAATAAGGCTCGAAGGGTTAACGAAGGATAAAGTGTTTGGGTAGCAGAACAAAATGCCTTCGTCATTCCAATCTTCAAAACATGCCAAGTACAGACAACATATTCACGACATCTTCTGGTTGTGCTAGGAGAGATAACCATATCGTCCATTTGCCTTTTTCATCCGTCATTTTAAAGTATTATTGGACGACACTTCCATTTCAGTATCACGAGCGAACCCCATGTCAGCATGGCCATTTTGCCTTTAAGGCTTTCTTTGTATTTTACCCGCCCCAAATTTCACGTGACTCAGGTTCCAAATAATCTCAAATCATTATTTCTTTTGAAATGCCATGATTATCTTCCAATTCCTTCATGATTAACTTTTAAGATTAGGCCACAATTATGCGTGCATGTCATGTCACTAGTGTTGACATAAAAATGACTATAAAGAAGAAGGACTTAAATCAAAGAAAAATGACTCGAAATAATGGCAAACAAGAGAGTTGCATCAGACGAACTAGAAATGAATTAATACGACAAAACAAACATAATAAACTGGGGCACACCCTTGGAACAGACCTACACAATACTAAATGAGGTATTACGACCAATAGAAAACTGGACAAAATAGAACGACAAAAAGGGTTTGAGTTACATGACAATTCCTGATTACAACCCTAAAATAATCTGGACGACAGAAATGACAACAAAATAAGCCACCAAAAAATCCATTCTGGTTGACCAAGGAATGGAGAGTCTTCCCGATTACCAAGCACGATATTTTGGCCACTAAGCTTCGCATCAATATTACCAAGGCCACTTATTTGCTTCGACATTTTCAGCTTTAGTCAATACATCCCCACAAAGCGTCCATCCTGGCGTGCAGGTAAAGGACTCTATGCGATATTCTTGGTGTCACTATCTTGGATCATAATCAGGTTTTCCTGGATCTTCTTTTTCCGGTTCACCACAAACCAACCACCTCAATTCTCAACAATTCAAAATAAAATATGGTAGAAATGGAATCAGTAAGTCCTCATCAATATTTTTTGCTTACTTCTTTTTTCTTTTTTTTTCTTTTCTTTTTTTTTCATTTTTTTTTCTTTTTTTTTCATTTTTTTTTCATATTTTTTTTTCATATATATACATATACAGTTGTGGTCGAATCTTATGGAGATTGCCTACGTATCATGACCCCGCATGAATCAGACCAAGCGTAGTTCTTGCAAATTAATGCAAGAAAATAAAGAGATGTTTATTTGCTTTTTTTTTAAGGAATTATAGAAAGTGACTCCAACTGCAAACTTGAAAAACTTTCACATTTTGTACCGGAGATTTCTTCAAGAATATATATTTTTTGGTGTCAATTATGACTATTTTTACAAAATTGGCCATGTAATGGCTTATTTAGACAAAGTGGCTCTTTTTGCAAAATTTTATTTAAGAAGATACAAATTCAAAATTTTTATCCTGGGGCCTATGGGGCATCATTCAGCACCGACACAGGCCAATACAAGACTGAGGAAGTTAACATGCAAAAAATGTGGCTATTTCAGCAAAATTCCGGCCATGTAATGGCTTATTTGATAAAGTGGTTATTTTTGTAAAGTTGAGTGATGACTCAAACTTGATTTTTTGTGGATACGGCCTTTCGACATTTCCGCGAGGGAATATTTCAAGGCTGTGTCCAAAATTATTTACAAATGACTCAAAGTGGCTATTCTTGCAAAAACGGCCTTCCGACGTCCTTTTGAGGGACATTCGGCTTATTTTAAGCAAGAATAGCATTACCCGACTTATTTATAACAAAATAAAAATTTTGACATTTTTTGGTTATTTTTGCAAAAAAAAGGGTGTGAACCCGGACTTGATTTTGCGGCTATGGCCTTGCAACATTTCCACAAGGAATATTTCAAGGTTGTGCTCGCAAATTATTAAAAATGATTCAAAGTGGCTATTTTTGCAAAAATCAGCCTTCCGGTGTCCTTTCGGAACATTCGGCTATTTTCAAAAACAGCGTCACTTCGATTTATTGACAAAATTAAACACACATTTTTTTTTTGATTTTTTAAAGGGGTGGTTGGACCCGATGAGGGTTGCCTACGTATCCCACCTAATGGCGAGAATCAAACCTGAGTAGTTCGGTCAGATTATTTTATGACCAATAATTTCAACAAAATTGCTCTTCCTATTTTTCAACTTTTCAAATTTTCGACAGCATTTCGTCAATATTTTTCTATTCCAAAATTCTATTTCCCTTTTTTTTTCGGAATTTAGCCAATCATCATAATAATACATGATAAATAAATGCAGCATATAATATGCTCGATCTTTGATTACCGGGTCACATGTCCTAGACGGACCCAACCCCTGCGTTGAGTCCCCTAAGTCAAATGCAACATGATGCAAATAAGCGTTCCTACTAGGGATCCGGCATGAAGTCACGTTATTCTAAGTTTAAAACCCGGGTATGTGTTCTAGACTGTGTACCCGAGCGGACAACTCGAGTTGAGGAAGGAGCTCCTTTCCGGGAACCAAAAGGTCAGCCGGCTTAGAAACTTTCCGAGCCTCTTTATTATTTCGGGGTATGACACTAACAGAATAGGGAGTCTCAACCAGTGAGCACATCCCCGGGGGTGAGAAAAGAAGGGTTTCAGCACAGTTTATATGTACAGTTCAGATAATATCAAAGCGGTAAACATATAGCACATTAATCAAATATATAATAAAATCAGATATAGACAGAAACAACAATTTAACTGAGCTCGAATTCTTAAACCTTGAACCGAAGTTCTGGTTTTATATCCCCAGCAGAGTCGCCAGAGCTGTCACACCTCCTTTTGGCGCACCCGCGAGAGCGCGTGGGAGTTTTTCCAATTAAAGGACAATCGAAACGGGATTTATTTATTTAGTTCAGAGTCGCCACTTGGAAAAATAATGGTGTTCCAAGTCACCGGTTTTAATCCCGAACCGAAGAAATTTATGACTTTGTATTACAGTCTGCGAAATTAGAAACCTGGATAAGGAATTCTGTTAACCCGGGAGAAGGTGTTAGGCACTTCCGGATTCCATGGTTTTATCACGGTCGCTCAACTGCGATTTTTGTTTCTATCTGATTTCTTTATATATTTTTATTTATGTGCTTTAACCTCTGTGCAAATTTTAACTTTTAACCGCTTTTGATTATTATTATTATTATAAGAATTATTAATATTATTATTTTAACAAAGAATTGCAACGTTGTGAAAATGTATTTCGAACCACGTCGCACCAGTGCACCCGTGGTTGTCAACACATTTCGACTCCGTTGAGATTTGGATTTGAGTCACATAAATGTGCACTCGAGTTTAAGGAGATAAGATTATTAAATACGCGCCTAAAGATACTAACGCGTTTTGTGTTCGGGAAAGGCCGTGGAATCCGCTAAACAACACATCCCGGAATCTAAACATTTTTCGTAATAATTGTCTGTTGAGGGCCCCGCAATTTGCATGTTATTTTGGCGAGGCTCGTCTCGCTTATTGTTTAAGGGCTCATTACCCTTTTATTGTTTATTGTTTTAAATGAATTACAACGTAGTGGAAACGTATCTCGAACCACGTTGCACCAGTGCACCCGTGACTTTTGACACGTTTCGACTTCATTGAGATTTAGATTTGGGTCACATAAATGTGCACCCGTATTTGAGAAGGTAGTATTAGAATACGTGATTAAAGCAACTACGCATTTATTATCTTTGGAGAACACCGTAAAATTCGCTATACGGTTGATCCCGAAGTCTAAGTATTTTTATATATATACATTTATGAGGGCCCCGCAATTTGTATAATTTTGTTAGGCGAGGCTCATCTTATTTTATTAAAGGCCAATCCTAAAGTGACTACGATTTCTACTCTACCCCTTGTCTCAAATAATAAAAGCAATATCCTAATTGATAAATAAGTTGGATTGTATCATGTAAAACTATATACGCAAACTTTAAATTAGGCCTCAAATCAGATTATTCCCTCATGGCCTATGTCTTTAAAGATATAATTACAGTCAACTTCGTTATCAATCCCAAACAAGAAATACCCAACAACAAAATCATTCTAACAACATTACTCAAAAGTAATTCAATATCAATCTATGAGGACATTGCAAACACGAGCAATTAAACCCAAATAACAAGAAAGAAGCAAAGTAAACAAGATATATTCAATGAAAGTATAAACCAAATCTTCGCAAATAGTTAAAACAATAACATAAAGGATAAGGAAGAACCGACCTTAAAAGAAGCTTTCTTTATATTTAGCCTTTGTTCGGATGTACGAGTAAGCAACGAAGATGAGAAACTAAATGGAAAATCCATGAAACGTCAACAACGGAAATGACGAGCAATATACTTGGAACCTCGGATTGGACTACGAACGGGATCGGAACCTCTTGTCTGAACACGAGCATCTCATTGCAAATCCGATTTTTTGTTTCGATTTTTCTTCCTCTTGAAGTAAAATCTAATCAAAGTAAAAAATGGTATACCTTTCCAGTATTATGATATCGTTCTCCATATTTATGAGTGTATGTGTGGCATAAAATTCTTAAGAATGAGAGGGTCTACGCCATTTTTAGTTGTTTCTGTCGCTGTATATTACTTGTATGCAGAATGTATATCGTGTATACAACTCTCTCCAAATTCCGTTTTTCTCTCCTCTTTTCTTTTTCCAGTCCCGTTTTTCCTCCTTGCTGCCGTTCTTTCTTCTTTATGAAGAAGAAAAAGCCGTAACCTTTTTTTCCTTTCTTCTTCCGTTTTTTTTCTTTTTGTTTTTCTTCTTCTTTTTCAAGAAGAAGATGTATCTTCTTTCAAAAATTTTTCTTTCTTCTCTTTTAACTCCTTTCTTTGTTTTTTGAATCTCTCTTTTCAAATTTTATCCGTTTTCGTTTTTCCATCTTTGCTTGCCGTCTCCTTCTTTCTTTTTAAAGGAGATGTATAGTACATCTCTATATTGTTTTTTTTTTTTTAAATTTAGTCCCATATTGTTTTTGTCTTTTTCTTTTGTTTTTTACTTTCTTTTGTCATTTTCTAATTTATTCCCATCCCCCATTACCTATTGTCCCCCTAGTGTGTGCATGTGTGAGTATGGGTTGGTTTTGTCCGTGTCCCCCTTAGTGTAGTGGACTCGGATTATTACGGGCTAGGTTCGAAAATTATAAAACCGGGTAGTTTGAACCCGAATATTATTCTTCGCCCGGAACCGAGAATGGTGTTATTTAACTAATCCTAGGTAATCAAAATAACTATAATACTCATAATTAAAATAAAACTATTTTTTTATATTTTTCAAGTTTGAAATAACTACAAAATATTAATGAAACTATTTTTTTTATTATTTTCGTTTTTATAAAAAGATAAAAATATAAAGTACTATTTTTATATTTTTCAAGTTTAAAATAACTACAAAATATTAATGAAACTATTTTTTTTTATTATTTTCGTTTTTTAATAAGCTAAAAATATAAAATACTATTTTTGCATTTTTCAAGTTTAAAATGACTACGAAACATTAATAAAACCATATTTTTGTTATTTTTCATTTTGAGGTAAAAATAAAGTAAAAGAGTCAAATTTAGCTAAAATAGCTATATTAAAACTAAACTAAATATTTTACGCTAAAAATATAAAAAATCTCGGGGAGGTCAAAAATCACGCGTTTACAGCTGCCCCTCTTTGACTGAAAACACAAAGAGTTTTCAGACAAAGAACGACTAGACAAGTGTTTTTGACCCGACCCTTATTGGGAGGGACTAAACTAAAAGAAGAGGAATGTGACCGAGCCCTTGTATCTGAGCTGCCTACATATCCTTGGCTATAAAGGAATCAGGCCACGTGTAGTTCGAAGTGAGTAAGAAAATGGAGTAACCGAGGTGGAGAGCCAGTCGAGGTGTCGTTCCGTCGAGGTTCCGCCCCATCGAAGTTCCGGTCCGTGGTCCTGCTATTACATCAAAAATCAAAATATGAAAAAGACTAACTAAGCCTATCAGCTACTAGTTACAAGATTCCTATCTATAAGTCTTCTGAAGCTTGATCTTGAGTATTGGTTGGTGCTTCATACGGACTCTAAATTTGAACCTTGATACTTGCTAGTTGCAGGTGCTGCTTTTCGAATCAAGACCAGGTATACAATGCTTGTGACCTCGGCCATGTCTTGAGCATGCCACATCTTTCATCAACTTCTGCATTTTGGATTGGCTTCATGCCTCTTTTTTTTCTTTTTGTTTATTGTGACTAAACTTCGGTTGATCCCTCGGACTGTTGACTCGCATTCCGGTTGCCTTCCTTCCGATTCATGCTGGGGATTTCCGTTACACTCGCCGCTTTCTTTAAACAACTTCAAAATAAATCGCCACTCCATTCTTCAGGCGGGCTCCCTGACTTCAACTACTACTTCAAAATAAAATCGCCACTCCATTCTTCAGGCGGGCTCCCTGACTTCAACTACTACTTCAAAATAAAATCGCCACTCCATTCTCCAGGCGGGCTCCCTGACTTCAACTATAACTTCAAAAATAAAATCGCCACTCCATTCTTCAGGCGGGCTCCCTGACTTCAACTACTACTTCAAAATAAAATCGCCACTCCATTCTTCAGGCGGGTTCCCTGACTTCAACTACAACTTCAAGACTAAATCGCCACTCCATTCTTCAGGCGGGCTCCCTGGCTTCAACTACAACTTCAAAATGAATCGCCACTCCATTCTTCAGGCGGGCTCCCTGACTTCAACTATAACTTCAAAATAAAATCGCCACTCCATTCTTCGGGCGGGCTCCCCGACTTCAACTACAACTTCAAAATAAATCGCCACTCCATTCTTCGGGCGGGCTCCCTGACTTCCACTACAACTTCAAAATAAATCGCCACTCCATTCTTCAGGCGGGCTCCCCGACTTCAACTACAACTTCAAAATTAAAATCGCCACTCCATTCTTCGGGCGGGCTCCCCGACTTCAACTACAACTTCAAAATAAATCGCCACTCCATTCTTCAGGCGGGCTCCCTGACTTCAACTGCAACTTCAAAATAAAATCGCCACTCCATTCTCCAGGCGGGCTCCCCGACTTCAACTACAACTCACTAATTTCATCCTATCCTGATCACCCGGGCTCCCTGACTTCAACTACTACTTCAAAACTAAAATCGCCACTCCATTCTTCAGGCGGGCTCCCTGACTTCAACTACTACTTCAAAACTAAATCGCCACTCCATTCTTCAAGCGGGCTCCCCGACTTCAACTACTACTTCAAAATAAATCGCCACTCCATTCTTCAGGCGGGCTCCCTGACTTCAACTACAACTTCAAAATAAAATCGCCACTCCATTCTTCAGGCGGGCTCCCTGACTTCAACTACAACTTCAAAATAAATCGCCACTCCATTCTTCAGGCGGGCTCCCTGACTTCAACTACAACTTCAAAATAAATCGCCACTCCATTCTTCAGGCGGGCTCCCTGACTTCCACTACAACTTCAAAATAAATCGCCACTCCATTCTTCAGGCGGGCTCCCTGACTTCAACTACAATTTCAAAATTAAATCGCCACTCCATTCTTCAGGCGGGCTCCTTGACTTCAACTACTACTTCAAAATAAAATCGCCACTCCATTCTTCAGGCGGGCTCCCTGACTTCAACTACAACTCCAAAATAAAATCGCCACTCCATTCTCCAGGCGGGCTCCCTGACTTCAACTGCAACTTCAAAATAAAATCGCCACTCCATTCTCCAGGCGGGCTCCCTGACTTCAACTACAACTTCACAACTAAATCGCCTTCCTTTGCTTCTTGTACCGTTTTATTCTTGCTGCCTCGTCTCTTGAACCATCATTTCTCCTAAATTTCCTTGTTTCGGAATTGCTTTCTTCCTGGGTCGTGTTGCTTTCCCTCCTGACTGATGGGGATATCTTTAGAATTGTTTACTTGCCTGCTGAGGACAATGACGCCGGGAAAATTTTCCTTCATTCCCTCATTTCCTTTGATTCATGCGCTGGAATTTGCGCTGGGATCTCTTGTTGTAACCTTCTGCTTTACGGTGGGTTACTGGTTTCAAGGCCTGCAATGCAAAGACTGAAGACTTGCCTTTTGTTATACAGGTAGGCGCCCGCTTTTAGTAGCAACTTTTGAATTAAAAAAAAAATGCATTCTGGTAATAATTTATGAAATATGCAAAGGACAATGTAAAATAAAACAAACGTAAAATATCCTATTCGAGGGCGGATAGTCCCATCGTATTCTATTCGAGGGCGAATACTCCCATCGTATCCTATTCGAGGGCGGATACTCCCATCGTATTCTATTTGAGGGCGAATACTCCCATCGTATTCTATTCGAGGGCGAATACTCCCATCGTATTCTATTCGAGGGCGAATACTCCCAATGTATCCTATTCGAGGGCGAATACTCCCATCGTATTCTATTCGAGGGCGAACACTCCCATTGTATCCTATTCGAGGGCGAATACTCCCATCGTATTCTATTCGAGGGCGAATACTCCCATCGTATTCTATTCGAGGGCGAATACTCCCATCGTATCCTATTCGAGGGCGAATACTCCCATTGTATCCTATTCGAGGGCGAATACTCCCATTGTATCCTATTCGAGGGCGAATACTCCCATTGTATCCTATTCGAGGGCGAATACTCCTATTGTATTCTATTCGAGGGCGAATACTCCCATGATATCAATTCGAGGGCGAATACTCCCATCGTATCCTATTCGAGGGCGAATACTCCCATCGTATCCTATTCGAGGGCGAATACTCCCATCGTATCCTATTCGAGGGCGAATACTCCCATCGTATCCTATTCGAGGGCGAATACTCCCATTGTATCCTATTCGAGGGCGAATACTCCCATTGTATCCTATTCGAGGGCGAATACTCCCATTGTATCCTATTCGAGGGCGAATACTCCCATTGTATCCTATTCGAGGGCGAATACTCCCATTGTATCCTATTCGAGGGCGAGTACTCCCATTGTATCCTATTCGAGGGCGAATACTCCCATTGTATCCTATTCGAGGGCGAATACTCCCATCGTATTCTATTTGAGGGCGAATACTCCCATTGTATCCTATTCGAGGGCGAATACTCCCATCGTATTCTATTCGAGGGCGAATACTCCCATCGTATTCTATTCGAAGGCGAATACTCCCATCGTATCCTATTTGAGGGCGGATACTCCCATCGTATTCTATTTGAGGGCGAATACTCCCATCGTATCCTATTCGAGGGCGAATACTCCCATCGTATTCTATTCGAGGGTGAATACTCCCACCGTATCCTATTCGAGGGCGCATACTCCCATCGTATCCTATTCGAGGGCGGATACTCCCATCGTATCCTATTCGAGGGCGGATACTCCCATCGTACTCTATTCGAGGGCGAATACTCCCATTGTATCCTATTCGAGGGCGAATACTCCCATTGTATCCTATTCGAGGGCGAATACTCCCATTGTATCCTATTCGAGGGCGAATACTCCCATTGTATCCTATTCGAGGGCGAGTACTCCCATTGTATCCTATTCGAGGGCGAATACTCCCATTGTATCCTATTCGAGGGCGAATACTCCCATTGTATCCTATTCGAGGGCGAATACTCCCATGATATCAATGTATGAAAGTGAACAAACCCGAGATGTCCTGTTCGAAGGTGGACAAACCTGAAACATCCTATTTGAAGGTGGACAAACCTGACACGTCATCTTGAATTGCCTTCCTCGTTTCTCCGAGAAAATTTTCAACAACGGCAGAAAATTTTCTGCCCCAATATTGGTGTTCTTCCTTGTGGCATGACTTTCTCTGCTATCAATAGCATTTTCTTTCCCTGTTTCAAATCAATGAAAATTTGTTAGTTCAAAACATTATGAGCGGTTCTGCCGCTCCTGTGGAGTGGTTTTTTCCTTTTCTCCTTTTCCTCGCTCGGGGTTCCCAAAACATTGTTGGGGAATGATTTCATTTGCTTGAGATGATATTCCTGCTGGTTATGGGTTTTTCCATTTATCCCTTCCCCGTTCTCAACTTGCTGGGGGTTATTTTGTTGAAGGTGAGATTTCCTTTCTTCCTTTACCACTCTGTGTTGTCCGACCACCTCGGAACTTGCTGAAGATAACACTGCCGGTGGATTTTCATTTCCTCAAAATCGGTGTTTCACTCTTCTGAAGACTGTTGAGGATGACACTGGTTCGAAGACCATTTCCCTTAAGGCTTGTCTTCTTCCCCAAGTGGGTATTGACTTCCAGAAAATTTTCAAACTGAAAAGAAAATTTTCTGCCCCAGTTTAATAATCTTCTTTGCACCATACTTCTCTGCCGTCAATGGCATTTCCTTGCCTTGCATAATAATTGGAAAATTGGTGGTAAGTTTTGAAGTCATTTCTCACTATGTTTTGACTAGACAGGCTTTGACGGGGGAAGTTTTTGACAAAAAGAGAAAAATAAAAAGAAACAACAAATAGAAGACAGAGGAGAACCGACTCTCTAACAAGAAACGCTATAAAACTTATCAAACGCGGATACCAACTCTACTGGTCATGACATGCACATATGGCCTATCCTCCGTCGTTAATCGCCTTTCACAATTTCTGTCTCGTGATTTCCATCTGATTATCACCTTTATTCGACTTGTAGTGCCCGATGGGTTTTCACTTTCAAGCTTCTCTCATTTTGATTTTCTCTCAGCTTTCGTCGCCTTATGGTGTCTGTGAAGGTTTTCACCGGTAAGACTCTCTCATTTGTATCACTTTTAGCTAGGGATTGGGGTGTCACTGCTAAGACTCTCTCGTGTTTCCTTTCTGCTGGGAATCGGAGTCTTTTCTGCTGAGAATCAGAGTGTTATATTCTGATAGGACTCTCTCACTCGCCTGACGTGGCATCTTTTGAAGACTGATCAGAAGGTCTTTCTGGACCGTAATGTGGGATTTGGACAGGGTTAGAAAGAAATGGTATTGAAAGCTCAAAACAAAATCAATTTTGGGTTCAAAATTTACAACCTTCGGACCTAAATTTATTTATAATCAACACAATTTTTCTTTGCCCCAGTTTTTACTTGGGGAATTTTTATTACTTTATTTACACTATGACCGAGCTGTGAAGCGCCTACGTATCCTCTTTGAGGAATCAGGTCAAACGTAGTTCCCAGTTCCTTCTTTTCATTTTTTCATCATTTTTTCATTTTTGTTTCTTTTCTTTTTCGTTCCTTTTTGGTTGTTTTTGTTTTTCTCTTTTTCTTTCTTTATCTTCCCCATTTGTGTTTCTAATTTTGGTACCGACTCCGAAGGAAGGGGTATGAAAGAAATCAAAATAAGGCTCGAAGGGTTAACGAAGGATAAAGTGTTTGGGTAGCGGAACAAAATGCCTTCGTCATTCCAATCTTCAAAACATGCCAAGTACAAACAACATATTCACGACATCTTCTGGTTGTGCTAGGAGAGATAACCATATCGTCCATTTGCCTTTTTCATCCGTCATTTTAAAGTATTGTTGGACGACACTTCCATTTCAGTATCACGAGCGAACCCCATGTCAGCATGGCCATTTTGCCTTTAAGGCTTTCTTTGTATTTTACCCGCCCCAAATTTCACGTGACTCAGGTTCCAAATAATCTCAAATCATTATTTCTTTTGAAATGCCATGATTATCTTCCAATTCCTTCATGATTAACTTTTAAGATTAGGCCACAATTATGCGTGCATGTCATGTCACTAGTGTTGACATAAAAATGACTATAAAGAAGAAGGACTTAAATCAAAGAAAAATGACTCGAAATAATGGCAAACAAGAGAGTTGCATCAGACGAACTAGAAATGAATTAATACGACAAAACAAACATAATAAACTGGGGCACACCCTTGGAACAGACCTACACAATACTAAATGAGGTATTACGACCAATAGAAAACTGGACAAAATAGAACGACAAAAAGGGTTTGAGTTACATGACAATATCCCGATTACAACCCTAAAATAATCTGGACGACAGAAATGACAACAAAATAAGCCACCAAAAAAATCCATTCTTGTTGACCAAGGAATGGAGAGTCTTCCCGATTACCAAGCACGATATTTTGGCCACTAAGCTTCGCATCAATATTACCAAGGCCACTTATTTGCTTCGACATTTTCAGCTTTAGTCAATACATCCCCACAAAGCGTCCATCCCGGCGTGCAGGTAAAGGACTCTATGCGATATTCTTGGTGTCACTATCTTGGATCATAATCGGGTTTTCCTGGATCTTCTGTTTCCGGTTCACCACAAACCAACCACCTCAATTCTCAACAATTCAAAATAAAATATGGTAGAAATGGAATTAGTCAGTCCTTATCCATATTTTTTGCTTACTTCTTTTTCTTTTTCTTTTTGTTTTCTTTTTTTTTCTTTTTTTTTTCTTTTTTTTTTCATTTTTTTTTCATATTTTTTTTCATATATATACATATACAGTTGTGGTCGAATCTTATGGAGATTGCCTACGTATCATGACCCCGCATGAATCAGACCAAGCGTAGTTCTTGCAAATTAATGCAAGAAAATAAAGAGATGTTTATTTGCTTTTTTTTGAAGGAATTATAGAAACTGACTCCAACTGCAAACTTGAAAAACTTTCACATTTTGTACCGGAGATTTCTTCAAGAATATATATTTTTTGGTGTCAATTATGACTATTTTTACAAAATTGGCCATGTAATGGCTTATTTAGACAAAGTGGCTCTTTTTGCAAAATTTTATTTAAGAAGATACAAATTCAAAATTTTTATCATGGGGCCTATGGGGCATCGTTCATCACCGACACAGGCCAATACAAGACTGAGGAAGTTAACATGCAAAAAATGTGGCTATTTCAGCAAAATTCCGGCCATGTAATGGCTTATTTGATAAAGTGGTTATTTTTGTAAAGTTGAGTGATGACTCAAACTTGATTTTTTGTGGATACGGCCTTTCGACATTTCCGCGAGGGAATATTTCAAGGCTGTGTCCAAAATTATTTACAAATGACTCAAAGTGGCTATTCTTGCAAAAACGGCCTTCCGACGTCCTTTTGAGGGACATTCGGCTTATTTTAAGCAAGAATAGCATTACCCGACTTATTTATAACAAAATAAAAATTTTGATATTTTTTGGTTATTTTTGCAAAAAAAAGGGTGTGAACCCGGACTTGATTTTGCGGCTATGGCCTTGCAACATTTCCACAAGGAATATTTCAAGGTTGTGCTCGCAAATTATTAAAAATGATTCAAAGTGGCTATTTTTGCAAAAAACAGCCTTCCGGTGTCCTTTCGGAACATTCGGCTATTTTCAAAAACAGCGTCACTTCGATTTATTGACAAAATTAAACACACATTTTTTTTTGATTTTTAAAAGGGGTGGTTGGACCCGATGAGGGTTGCCTACGTATCCCACCTAATGGCGAGAATCAAACTTGCGTAGTTCGGTCAGATTATTTTATGACCAATTATTTCAACAAAATTGCTCTTCCTATTTTTCAACTTTTCAAATTTTCGACAGCATTTCGTCAATATTTTTCTATTCCAAAATTCTATTTCCCTTTTTTTTTTCGGAATTTAGCCAATCATCATAATAATACATGATAAATAAATGCAGCATATAATATGCTCGATCTTTGATTACCGGGTCACATGTCCTAGACGGACCCAACCCCTGCGTTGAGTCCCCTAAGTCAAATGCAACATGATGCAAATAAGCGTTCCTACTAGGGATCCGGCATGAAGTCACGTTATTCTAAGTTTAAAACCTGGGTATGTGATCTAGACTGTGTACCCAAGCGGACAACTCGGGTTGAGGAAGGAGCTCCTTTCCGGGAACCAAAAGGCCAGCCGGCTTAGAAACTTTCCGAGCCTCTTTATTATTTCGGGGTATGACACTAACGGAATAGGGAGTCTCAACCAGTGAGCACATCCCCGGGGGCGAGAAGAGAAGTGTTTAAGTGGGGGAGATTGTAACGACCCAATCGGTCATTTTGAGATACGGCGCGTCATTCGGCAGTTTGAGGCCATGAGCAACTTCATCTCAAGTATATTGACTTGTGTGTATGGTCAGAATTAAAATTCAAGAAGTTTGGAGTCAAATTTAAATGAAAATTCTCATTTCCAAAGCTTAAAAGTTGAAGAAATGAACTAGGATTGGAATTTTGAGTATACGACATCGGAATTGAGATTTAAAGGTTCTAACAGGTTCATACGATGATTTCGGACTTGGGCGTATGCCTGGATCGGGTTTTGGATAACCCGGGAGCGTTTTGGCGCATATTATGGAAGATAGCATTTTAGAAGAAATGACATCAATTTGGCTTAAAATGCATTTTTGTGTTATTAATGTCCGTTTGGGATTCTGAGAGTGGGAGTAGCTCCGTATGGTTATTCTGGATTTGGGAGCGCGATCGGAAGTGAATTCGGAGGTCCGTGGGTCATTTTGGAGTCGTTTGGCGAAAGATAGAAAATTGAAGGTTTTTGAGAAAATTTGACCGGAAGTGGAAATTTTGATATCGGACTCAAAATGCAAATCTTATGGTTCGGATAGTTTCGTTAGGTGATTTGGGACTTAGGAGTGTGTCCGGAATATTTTTGTGACGACCGGTGTAGAATTAAGCTTGAATTGGCAAAGTTAGTATTTTGGCGAATTTCGGTTGATAGGTGAGATTTTGATCCGAGGGTCGGAATGGAATTCCGAAAGTTTCTGTAGCTTCGATATATCATTTTGAACGTGTGTGCAAAATTTGAAGTCAATCGGATGCGATTTGATAGGTTTCGGCATCGGAAATAGAAGTTGGAAACTTCATAGTTCATAAAGTTTGAATCGGGGTGTAATTCATGGTTTTAGAGTTGTTGATGTGGTTTGAGGCCTCGAGCAAGTCCGTAATGTGCTTTGGGGTTGGTTGGTATGATTGATTGGGGTCCCGGGGGCCTCGGGTGAGTTTCAGATAGGTTTAGACTATGTTGCGCTTGTTTTGGATACTTTGTCATCGTTTCTTCAAGAAAAAAAAATGATATCATATTAAGCAAATGATATCCAAATTTAGTTTTGTTTGAACCATTAGATCCGTATCGAAATTTTGGAGCCATAGGAAAAAGAATCATCGAATTTGGACATCGTATGAGGAAGTTATGCTCATTTTCGTGTCAGGAAAAATTGCTGGTTCTGCTATGTTCGCAAATGCGAACTTTTTATCGCATTTGCGATGCCCGGTTCGCAAATGCGAACTTTTTGTCGCAAATGCGACCTCTGCCAGCCTTTTTTTGTTCGCAATATCTAAGGGTTCGCAATTGCGAACCCTGGGTCGCAAATGCGACATCTGAGGCCTGTTAAGTGAGGTTTTTGACGGGATTTTCACCCATTTTTCAATTTTCTCAAAACCTAAACCTCCATAGCCGATTTTCCAAAGACCCAAACTTCTGCAAATCATTGGGTAAGTGTCTCTAATCCTTTTCCAACTATATTTTGTGATTATATCTTAGATTTAACATCAAATTCATGAGAATCTAAAGGAAAATTTGGGGAAAATTGTGAAATCTTTCAAAAATGCAAAATGATGATTTGAATGACCAAATGGTATCGTAATTAGATAATTTTTGTATGGGTGAACTCGTAGCGAAATGGGTGTTCAGTTTTTGTAATTTTTTTGGGTTCCGAGGTGTGGGCCCGAGGAGTTGACTTTTGTTGACTTTTTGCAAATTGTGTAAGAATCATAGTTTTGTTAATTGAAATTGTTTTCTCTTGCATTGTTTGATGTATTCAAGTTATTTTTGGCTAGATTGAGCCAAGCATTGATGAATTGGTAAAGGAAAAGCTAAATTGAGTATTGAATTGGTCGTATTGAGGTAAGCATCTTGCCTAACCTTTTGTGGGGGACCTCCCCTTAGGATTTGAGTCTTCTCTATTGATTGTAGTCCGTGTACGTGAGGTGACGGGCGTGTACATGCGCTCGTTGTTGTAACACACACTTTACTTGAATTGTCTGATTAGTGATATTCCTGCTCTTAGCTGATAAAAGCGTTACCATTACCCGGTATTACTTAGAAAAGCATGATTAGCTAGGATTCAACATGTTTAATTGCCTAGTTGATTTACTTAAACTCTTGATAAATTGTTGGCACTAATTTTGATGAAGTTGTAATTTAACATATTATATTCTCTCTGTGTGTTTTCTTTATTTGATGTGTTTGTGGATTGCGGGTTCAATTCCCGGAGATCCCAGGGCTGTGGGTTCGATTCCCGAGATCCTGAGTTATTGGTAGGGACTACGGGTTCGATTCCCGAGATCCTGAGTTATTGGTAGGGACTACGGGTTCGATTCCCGAGATCCCGAGTTATTGGTAGGGACTGCGGGTTCGATTCCCGGAGATCCTGAGTTATTGATTATTTATTGAGATATGGGCTGCGGGTTCGATTCCCAGAGACCCAGAGGTACTGTCAATGGGACTGTGGGTTCGATTCCCACAGGTCCTGGACTTGCCGATTGAGTTTTTATTTAGTTATTTACTTGCTGCTAGCTTACATTGTAGACGGTTGCAGAAATCACTTTACTGTCGTCATTCAGATTCATAATTATTTAAACTGCTTATTATTGTTATCATCATTATATTATTGTTCTCTCGGTAGGGCCCTGACCTTCCTCGTCACTACTCCATCGAGGTTAGGCTTGGCACTTACCGAGTACCGCCGTGGTGTACTCATGCTACTCTTCTGCACACTTTTGTTGTGCAGATCCAGGTACATCAGGACAGGCTCATCCTAGGTGATTCAGCAGCACATTCGGAGACCTCGAGGTATGATCTGCTACGTCCGCGGATCCGGAGGCCCACCTTCTATTCTGATAGTTCTAGTAGATGTTTTCCTTCATTTCGTTGTTTTAGATACTCTTTACACATAGAGCCACGGTTGTATTTCTTTTAGTCTGTGTTACCCGTGGGATTCCGGGTCTTGGTGGTATTTTTTATGCAGTGTGTTGACGAGTGTATGTGCCAAGCGGCACGGATTACATTCCTATTTATATCATTTTCCGTTATTTCTTGTTTAAAGTTCATAAACTTGAACATTCCGCAAAGTGTTAGGCTTACCTAGTCGTGGGGACTGGGTGCCGTCACGACATGTTCACGATTGGTGAACTAGGGTCGTGACAAGTTGGTATCAGAGCTCTAGGTTCGTAGGAGTCACGGGACACAGACCGGTTACTTAGATTCTCGCTGATCGATACGGAGACGTCTGTATTTATCTACGAGGGGCTATGTAACTGTTTAGGAAACTCTTCAATTCTTTGAATTCCTTATCGTGCGCCATTTATTCAGTTGGAGCCTATGTCATATGTTCTTTTGCATCCACTCGTGTATTGAAATTTCGCACTCGGTATCAAGTATGCGCCAACGGTTCGTGACGCTGCAGAGAGATCTCAAGGAAGTCAAGAATTTACTCAACCATTGTTACCGCGTGTCATCCATATCGATAATGCAATAGAATTGAGAGATCTTCAACTGTGCACATGGGGGTGCACTAGGTTCTGACATTCAGTTGATAAGTATGGTCTTGAGAAGGTTTACTTAACTGCCTAATCGTCACAATAAAGGTAGAATCACAAGGTGGATGTAGATCTAAAGATAGTTAGTGGTAATAAAGACTATATGGTTCATATGAGATATCTATTTAGCGAAGAATTCAGCCAGCAGAGATACTGGGGGAAATGAGTTTAACTGTCTTAAGAAGGACATGTACCAAACCAATGTCTTGGGTTGTCTTATGATGAAGACGTACATATGATAAAGGCTATTATCGTGGATTAGCAAGATGTATCTTTAAGGCTTCGTGCTAACTAAAAGGATTTCACTATCAACGACCAAATTATGGGTCATGTATCATATCAGATTTGGCTCGCACTGTATTTAGGTGCTATTCAAAAAGTTCTTTGAAACTTGTGGAAGAGTAAGAGTTGAGACTCGTATGGTATGACGTTGGGACTTTTGATGTTCCTGTGTCCATAATAATTCTACATTTCATTATCGGCAGGGAAGACTTCGGCGAAGGCTACATGGTGCTTCGTAGGTGTGAGAATCACAGTATGTCTTAATCTGTCGTGGTAAAGAATGCTCGATACATAGAGCGGGAATATGCTTGGTTGTATTGGGATGAGTTCATACCCTATGGTGTTAGAGTGCTAATATAGCACAGGTGGTTATATTCGTTGGATCAAGTGAGTTGCAGTTGAATAATAGTAAATGACTTGAGAGAATGGTTATAATGTGTTCGAGAGTCGTGTAATAGTGGCTTTGGGCTAAGTGGGAGAGTCCCACCGCTTAAGATTGGGTCGCATGGTTAATTACCTGTGTGAATTCTGGATACTAGCGTATTATTGTATTATTGCAGCCACGGAAAAGGGCCATGAGTGGTAATTTGAGTATATGTATTGTTGAATGCGTGTTATGTTTAGCCTTACTGGCTCATGTTCAAACTTGAGGGAAAATTTACGATTTATGCCTCGTATAGGTGCAGGCTTCGCGGGAAGTGATTCCGCTGGGTGCTTTATCGAGAGGGTATTCATATGTTATAAAGAAATTCGGTAGAGTTGGTTGCGTACTGGGGCAAGTTAGAACCGGATGGTTCTCAATAGTGGTCCTAGTGAATTCAAGAGGTAAAGTGTGGTGCCTGATAATTCTGAGTCTATAAGTACAGTTAAGGCTCAAGCTTTTGAAGCAACTTATGAAGAAAGGCACAAAACGATCTATGATGTTTTGACTTATGGTGTAGTATTTGAGAGACATGAAATGGTCGTCGTTCTTGAGATAGCATGGCCTTATGATTTAAGGTCACTCGGGGTAAGTGCGGTTGAAATAAGTTAGGTATTGAAGGAAGATATTAACATTTCTAAGGTAATCAAGGATAACCTGGAAGGAAGTAGATTGATCAGCCATAGTTGAGTTGGCGTACTGGTGTCAATGATCGGTTCATGCAACGAGTTATGCATGTGATTTGTGGCGGTGCATTTGAGACTTGTCGGCCGCAGTGATTGATGTCATTCTGAAGTATTCGTCTGTTAGGGGCCTGTTATGAGTAGGCAGACCTCGGAAAGGGTTATGGTGGCTTGGACCACTACTTAGATATTGGCATATTCGATGGCTATGAGAATTCGCCGTATGTTGTTATAGCTCTCCTGTGGTGAGCTAAATGGAAAGTATTATGTGATGAAGTATTAGTCTATCGTCAGTTCTAGAGCTATGATGGAAATTGTGTCTATTGTATATCGGCACGTGAGGTGCAGTGAGTAGTATGAAAATTGAAGTAAGGACCAAGGTCACAGTTTGGTCAATGAATGTGATATGAAGAGCTCGGATGAGCAGGAAAGGAGTTTCACTGTTTTGAGTAAGATGGGTATTAACATCAGTATCATTTGAGATCGGTGTTCTATGAGAAAGGCTTTGCATCCCGGTTAGGGACTCCCGATCGCTTTTCAGTGTTAGTGCAGCCGGTGGGTTGAATGTGCAGGTCCGTTTAATTATTCGGAAGATGGTGGGAGCTTGACCCACAAGAAGATTGTATAGGTGTGACTTGTAGTCACTTGATTGGTTAGAAATATAAACCAAGTATGAGGATTTTGGTGATATCATCCATTTGAGAACTTATGCCTGGAGGGCACTCTGCTTAGTGGGTTATAGACCTGTGAAATATTATTGACTTAGCTTGGCACGACCGGGATAGACTTAAGGTCGGTGGATAGATTTAAATGTGGAAGTGAGCCTTGCGTCAGGCCCAGTTATGTTTCTTCCAGCAATGCGCCCTTTATGGAGGGATAGTCGCGGTTAGTTAATTCAAGTAAAGATATATTGCACCGTATGAGTGTGTGACGGCTTTGTAAGTTCCTTATGTGTTGAGGTTCCGCTCAGCGGTGATGTTATATGAGCATGATGGCTCTTGAGGCTCATATCTTATATCACACCTCAGTCGTGCTTAAGTTGTAGCCTATAGCGCTATATGTTTCATTGTGTCTGATATCATGCACCTTAGTGTGCTTATGATCGATAGTCAGTATTTTGATGTGACGAGCTATTCAGCTCGACATATGACTCCTTGTATGAGTTTTATATCGTTGGGGTCGGATGGCACGCCGCCATGGTTATATTGTTGGGATCGGGTGGCACGCCGCCATGGTTATATTGTTGGGATCGGGTGGCACGCCGCCATGGTTATATTGTTGGGATCGGGTGGCACGCCGCCATGGGCATATTGTTGGGATCGGGTTGCACGCCGCAACAATGTGGTGTCTATTTCGGTGTCTATAATTGCTTTTATGTGTTATGTTTCCTATTTTCTGAGGAGGCCCATGTTTATGTGAGAGTTGAATAGTTCTCTCTAGTGTTCGCCTTCCTTTGTATCACGTACGAATTAGTGGATTACTGGCATATTGTGTCATCTTGTGGGACTTTTGATTATGTCCGAGGTGGCTTATCGCCTGAGCAGTTCGTACTGGATGAAATGAGATTGTGGGATTTGGGGTCAGTGCAAACTGATTATATGAAGTATATTATAGAGGAAAATAACATTCTCTGGTTTAGGACAAGGTAATGAATCTTGTTAGAAGTATAGACTGAATGATTTGTTGACTTGGCAACTAAATATGAATTCCTGCACATCCCTTCCGTTGTATCGGTGTTGTAAAAGCTAGAGCAAGACCCATGTAGGTCATGAGATGCAATGAGAGCATCAGATTTGTGGAATTTCGACTATTATATTTAAAGAATATTATTGTGGTCCCATGAGTAAAGTGATGCAAAGTGTGAATTCAACAAAGTTATGCAGTCATGTATGGGTACAGCATGTGAAGAATGATATTGTGGTCGTATGATGGAAACATGCTAG
This sequence comes from Nicotiana noctiflora, assembly GCA_032618575.1. NCBI lineage: Eukaryota > Viridiplantae > Streptophyta > Magnoliopsida > Solanales > Solanaceae > Nicotiana > Nicotiana noctiflora. The sequence continues at coordinate 62,586 of JASVEL010011191.1, forward strand.
GCAGGAAATTCCGGATGTTGGAATTGGGTCTAATGGCTTATTTACTCGAATAAAGGAGTATGTCTATAGAGTTATCGAGCTAATGTGCTCAAATGAGTTGTGGAAGCACGGGAAGTTGCATGAGATGTTAAACCAGTGATTTTAGACTACTTCAGTGTAGTTCTCAGCACGTTCGAGGACGAACGTATGTTTAAGTGGGGGAGATTGTAACGACCCAACCGGTCGTTTTGAGATACGACGCGTCATTCAGCAGTTTGAGGCCATGAGTAACTTCATCTCAAGTATATTGACTTGTGTGTATGGTCCGAATTAAAATTCAAGAAGTTTGGAGTCAAATTTAAATGAAAATTCTTATTTCCAAAGCTTAAAACTGAAGAAATGAACTAGGATTGGAATTTTGAGTATACGACCTCGGAATTGAGATTTGAAGGTTCCAACAGGTTCACATGATGATTTCGGACTTGGGCGTATGCCTGGATCGGGTTTTGGATAACCCGGGAGCGTTTTGGCGCATATTATGGAAGATAGCATTTTAGAAGAAATGACATCAATTTGGCTTAAAATGCATTTTTGTGTTATTAATGTCCGTTTGGGATTCTGAGACTGGGAGTAGCTCCGTATGGTTATTCTGGATTTGGGAGCGCGATCGGAAGTGAATTCGGAGGTCCGTGGGTCATTTTGGAGTCGTTTGGCGAAAGATAGAAAATTGAAGGTTTTTGAGAAAATTTGACCGGAAGTGGAAATTTTGATATCGGACTCAAAATGCAAATCTTATGGTTCGGATAGTTTCGTTAGGTGATTTGGGACTTAGGAGTGTGTCCGGAATATTTTTGTGACGACCGGTGTAGAATTAAGCTTGAATTGGCAAAGTTAGTATTTTGGCGAATTTCGGTTGATAGGTGAGATTTTGATCCGAGGGTCAGAATGGAATTCCGAAAGTTTCTGTAGCTTCGATATATCATTTTGAACGTGTGTGCAAAATTTGAAGTCAATCGGATGCGATTTGATAGGTTTCGGCATCGGAAATAGAAGTTGGAAACTTCATAGTTCATAAAGTTTGAATCGGGGTGTAATTCATGGTTTTAGAGTTGTTGATGTGGTTTGAGGCCTCGAGCAAGTCCGTAATGTGCTTTGGGGTTGGTTGGTATGATTGATTGGGGTCCCGGGGGCCTCGGGTGAGTTTCAGATAGGTTTAGACTATGTTGCGCTTGTTTTGGATACTTTGTCATCGTTTCTTCAAGAAAAAAAATGATATCATATTAAGCAAATGATATCCAAATTTAGTTTTGTTTGAACCATTAGATCCGTATCGAAATTTTGGAGCCATAGGAAAAAGAATCATCGAATTTGGACATCGTATGAGGAAGTTATGCTCATTTTCGTGTCAGGAAAAATTGCTGGTTTCTGCTATGTTCGCAAATGCGAACTTTTTATCGCATTTGCGATGCCCAGTTCGCAAATGCGAACTTTTTGTCGCAAATGCGACCTCTGCCAGCCTTTTTTTGTTCGCAATATCTAAGGGTTCGCAATTGCGAACCCTGGGTCGCAAATGCGACATCTGAGGCCTGTTAAGTGAGGTTTTTGACGGGATTTTCACCCATTTTTCAATTTTCTCAAAACCTAAACCTCCATAGCCGATTTTCCAAAGACCCAAACTTCTGCAAATCATTGGGTAAGTGTCTCTAATCCTTTTCCAACTATATTTTGTGATTATATCTTAGATTTAACATCAAATTCATGAGAATCTAAAGGAAAATTTGGGGAAAATTGTGAAATCTTTCAAAAATGCAAAATGATGATTTGAATGACCAAATGGTATCGTAATTAGATAATTTTTGTATGGGTGAACTCGTAGCGAAATGGGTGTTCAGTTTTTGTAATTTTTTTTGGGTTCCGAGGTGTGGGCCCGAGGAGTTGACTTTTGTTGACTTTTTGCAAATTGTGTAAGAATCATAGTTTTGTTAATTGAAATTGTTTTCTCTTGCATTGTTTGATGTATTCAAGTTATTTTTGGCTAGATTGAGCCAAGCATTGATGAATTGGTAAAGGAAAAGCTAAATTGAGTATTGAATTGGCCGGATTGAGGTAAGTGGCTTGTCTAACCTCGTGTGGGGGAACTTTCACCCCTAGGATATTATGTGATAGTTTAAATGCCTTGTACGCGAGGTGACGGGCGTGTACATGCGCTCGTTGTTGTAACACACACTTTACTTGAATTGTCTGATTAGTGATATTCCTGCTCTTAGCTGATAAAAGCGTTACCATTACCCGGTATTACTTAGAAAAGCATGATTAGCTAGGATTCAACATGTTTAATTGCCTAGTTGATTTACTTAAACTCTTGATAAATTGTTGGCACTAATTTTGATGAAGTTGTAATTTAACATATTATATTCTCTCTGTGTGTTTTCTTTATTTGATGTGTTTGTGGACTGCGGGTTCGATTCCCGGAGACCCAGGGCTGTGGGTTCGATTCCCAGAGACCCGGCGTGATATTGGTAGGGACTACGGGTTCGATTCCCGAGATCCTGAGTTATTAGTAGGGACTACGGGTTCGATTCCCGAGATCCTGAGTTATTGGTAGGGACTGCGGGTTCGATTCCCGGAGATCCTGAGTTATTGATTATTTATTGAGATATGGGCTGCGGGTTCGATTCCCGGAGACCCAGAGGTACTGTCAATGGGACTGTGGGTTCGATTCCCACAGGTCCTGGACTTGCTGATTGAGTTTTTATTTAGTTATTTACTTGCTGCTAGCTTACATTGTAGACGGTTGCAGAAATCACTTTACTGTCGTCATTCAGATTCATAATTATTTAAACTGCTTATTATTATTATCATCATTATATTATTGTTCTCTCAGTAGGGCCCTGACCTTCCTCGTCACTACTCCATCGAGGTTAGGCTTGGCACTTACTGAGTACCGCCGTGGTGTACTCATGCTACTCTTCTGCACACTTTTGTTGTGCAGATCCAGGTACATCAGGACAGGCCCATACTAGGTGATATCAGCAGCACACTTGGAGACCTCGAGGTATGATCTGCTACGTCCGCGGATCCGGAGGCCCTCCTTCTATTCTGATAGTTCTAGTAGATGTTTTCCTTCATTTCGTTGTTTTAGATACTCTTTACACATAGAGCCACAGTTGTATTTCTTTTAGTCTGTATTACCCGTGGGATTCCGGGTCTTGGTGGTATTTTTATGCAGTGTGTTGACGAGTGTATGTGCCAAGCGGCACGGATTACATTCCTATTTATATCATTTTCCGTTATTTCTTGTTTAAAGTTCATAAACTTGAACATTCCGCAAAGTGTTAGGCTTACCTAGTCGTGGGGACTGGGTGCCGTCACGACATGTTCACGATTGGTGAACTAGGGTCGTGACATTTATATGTACAGTTCAGATAATATCAAAGCGGTAAACATATAGCACATTAATCAAATATATAATAAAATCAGATATAGACAGAAACAACAATTTAACTGAGCTCGAATTCTTAAACCTTGAACCGAAGTTCTGGTTTTATATCCCCAGCAGAGTCGCCAGAGCTGTCACACCTCCTTTTGGCGCACCCGCGAGAGCGCGTGGGAGTTTTTCCAATTAAAGGACAATCGAAACGGGATTTATTTATTTAGTTCAGAGTCACCACTTGGAAAAATAATGGTGTTCCAAGTCACCGGTTTTAATCCCGAACCGAAGAAATTTATGACTTTGTATTACAGTCTGCGAAATTAGAAACCTGGATAAGGAATTCTGTTAACCCGGGAGAAGGTGTTAGGCACTCCCGGATTCCATGGTTTTAGCACGGTCGCTCAACTGCAATTTTTGTTTCTATCTGATTTCTTTATATATTTTTATTTATGTGCTTTAACCTCTGTGCAAATTTTAACTTTTAACCGCTTTTGATTATTATTATTATTATAAGAATTATTATTATTATTATTTTAACAAAGAATTGCAACGTTGTGAAAATGTATTTCGAACCACGTCGCACCAATGCACCCGTGGTTGTCAACACATTTCGACTCCGTTGAGATTTGGATTTGAGTCACATAAATGTGCACTCGAGTTTAAGGAGATAAGATTATTAAATACGCGCCTAAAGATACTAACGCGTTTTGTGTTCGGGAAAGGCCGTGGAATCCGCTAAACAGCACATCCCGGAATCTAAACATTTTTCGTAATAATCGTTTGTTGAGGGCCCCGCAATTTGCATGTTATTTTGGCGAGGCTCGTCTCGCTTATTGTTTAAGGGCTCATTACCCTTTTATTGTTTATTGTTTTAAATGAATTACAACGTAGTGGAAACGTATCTCGAACCACGTTGCACCAGTGCACCCGTGACTTTTGACACGTTTCGACTTCATTGAGATTTAGATTTGGGTCACATAAATGTGCACCCGTATTTGAGAAGGTAGTATTAGAATACGTGATTAAAGCAACTACGCATTTATTATCTTTGGAGAACACCGTAAAATTCGCTATACGGTTGATCCCGAAGTCTAAGTATTTTTATATATATACATTTATGAGGGCCCCGCAATTTGTATAATTTTGTTAGGCGAGACTCATCTTATTTTATTAAAGGCCAATCCTAAAGTGACTACGATTTCTACTCTACCCCTTGTCTCAAATAATAAAAGCAATATCCTAATTGATAAATAAGTTGGATTGTATCATGTAAAACTATATACGCAAACTTTAAATTAGGCCTCAAATCAGATTATTCCCTCATGGCCTATGTCTTTAAAGATATAATTACAGTCAACTTCGTTATCAATCCCAAACAAGAAATACCCAACAACAAAATCATTCTAACAACATTACTCAAAAGTAATTCAATATCAATCTATGAGGACATTGCAAACACGAGCAATTAAACCCAAATAACAAGAAAGAAGCAAAGTAAACAAGATATATTCAATGAAAGTATAAACCAAATCTTCGCAAATAGTTAAAACAATAACATAAAGGATAAGGAAGAACCGACCTTAAAAGAAGCTTTCTTTATATTTAGCCTTTGTTCGGATGTACGAGTAAGCAACGAAGATGAGAAACTAAATGGAAAATCCATGAAACGTCAACAACGGAAATGACGAGCAATATACTTGGAACCTCGGATTGGACTACGAACGGGATCGGAACCTCTTGTCTGAACACGAGCATCTCATTGCAAATCCGATTTTTTGTTTCGATTTTTCTTCCTCTTGAAGTAAAATCTAATCAAAGTAAAAAATGGTATACCTTTCCAGTATTATGATATCGTTCTCCATATTTATGAGTGTATGTGTGGCATAAAATTCTTAAGAATGAGAGGGTCTACGCCATTTTTAGTTGTTTCTGTCGCTGTATATTACTTGTATGCAGAATGTATATCGTGTATACAACTCTCTCCAAATTCCGTTTTTCTCTCCTCTTTTCTTTTTCCAGTCCCGTTTTTCCTCCTTGCTGCCGTTCTTTCTTCTTTATGAAGAAGAAAAAGCCGTAACCTTTTTTTCCTTTCTTCTTCCGTTTTTTTTCTTTTTGTTTTTCTTCTTCTTTTTCAAGAAGAAGATGTATCTTCTTTCAAAAATTTTTCTTTCTTCTCTTTTAACTCCTTTCTTTGTTTTTTGAATCTCTCTTTTCAAATTTTCTCCGTTTTCGTTTTTCCATCTTTGCTTGCCGTCTCCTTCTTTCTTTTTAAAGGAGATGTATAGTACATCTCTATATTGTTTTTTTTTTTTTTTTAAATTTAGTCCCATATTGTTTTTGTCTTTTTCTTTTGTTTTTTACTTTCTTTTGTCATTTTCTAATTTATTCCCATCCCCCATTACCTATTGTCCCCCTAGTGTGTGCATGTGTGAGTATGGGTTGGTTTTGTCCGTGTCCCCCTTAGTGTAGTGGACTCGGATTATTACGGGCTAGGTTCGAAAATTATAAAACCGGGTAGTTTGAACCCGAATATTATTCTTCGCCCGGAACCGAGAATGGTGTTATTTAACTAATCCTAGGTAATCAAAATAACTATAATACTCATAATTAAAATAAAACTATTTTTTTATATTTTTCAAGTTTGAAATAACTACAAAATATTAATGAAACTATTTTTTTTATTATTTTCGTTTTTATACAAAGATAAAAATATAAAGTACTATTTTTATATTTTTCAAGTTTAAAATAACTACAAAATATTAATGAAACTATTTTTTTTTATTATTTTCGTTTTTTAATAAGCTAAAAATATAAAATACTATTTTTGCATTTTTCAAGTTTAAAATGACTACTAAACATTAATAAAACCATATTTTTGTTATTTTTCATTTTGAGGTAAAAATAAAGTAAAAGAGTCAAATTTAGCTAAAATAGCTATATTAAAACTAAACTAAATATTTTACGCTAAAAATATAAAAAATCTCGGGGAGGGTCAAAAATCACGCGTTTAC